>CAJNOQ010005444.1:0-15317 GCA_905250885.1 Didymodactylos carnosus | reverse complement strand
CAGCATGTATATATAGTGAAATTATCACTAGAATTTCACTTATCACTACAATATCACTCAATTTCATCATGTTTCTTCTTCTCGCTTTCTTCGCTTTAGTCAACTCACAAGCAGTAAGTAGTACTGTCCTCGGGCTCTTCATATAATGCATCAACTTTTCCTATCTAGCAATATAAGAGTATCACTGACCTGCTCCTAGCTGAGCAGATTTCAAACACCATTGTCACCTCAACAACAACGACTACCACCCCTACCATCGAACCCAGAACCACTCAAACACATGGAACCAAACTCAAAGACATTGGTGAATTTATCCAATCTCTTACTGGCTGTTTAGCAGCTCTTGGATCGATCACGGGTACGGTTGTATGTTGGTGTGGAATAAGATGTTATCGCAACGGAGGGGAGTGTAAGGTAAGATATTAACGCCCCATACCTTAATGAATTTAACTTAACTACTGCTCTTCTTTAGAGCGCTTGGTGGTACCCGAAGACGTTAAATGAATATCGTCGTCGACGTGATGCAGCGCGAGGTGAGTATAAAACTGTTTTTCCAACCAAACAAAACATGATTTTTCTTCTTTTCTTACAGGCAGACAAATCGCCCTCAACCACCTCTCCATATCAAACCCTACCACTGACCACTCAAGAGCCTGATCATTCTATTACTTGATTTTCCATTCTCATTTTTATTACTGATTCCTTCTTTTGCGTCAATACAAATAAACTTCTAAAAACGAAAAATAATCAAGGCACCAAACAGCGATTTCCTACCTGCTGACTCTGTCAAAACTGAACAGTAAGATGAGCACTCAATAGAGTATGAAAAGTTCTATCTGGAGCCATCAATAATGGGGTTGCAGCCAGTGAAGAAACGAATCGCGACAGTATTTTCTCATATTTACCCTTGACGGCATATGATCAAGGTACTAATTAGCGATTTTCTCGTTGATGACTCTGTCAAAAGTGAAAAGTAAGATGTGCAATCGATAGAGCGTGACGAGTTCTATCTGGAGCCATCAATAATAGAGTTGGAGCCAGTGAAGAAACGAATCGCCACAGTATTTTCTCATATTTACCCTTGACGGCATATGATCAAGGTACTAATTAGCGATTTTCTCGTTGATGACTCTGTCAAAAGTGAAAAGTAAGGTGTGCAGTCGGTAGAGCGTGAAAAGCTCTATCTGGAACCATCAATGACCGAGTTGGGGCCAGTGTATTAACGAATCGTGGCGGGTTTTCCCGAAATTGCTGAAGTTGGCTGTCGGTTTTTGACTATAATCCCTGGATTTCTCCTTGATAGTGTGATAAAGTTTTGGAGCGAGGGCGGGAACAGAAAGCGCTTGTCCGGTGGTGCTTGGAGCCAACGGAAGCAGAATTGGAACCAGGCTGTGGGCGAATCCTTTCAGGAATTGCTCGAATCCTGACCTAGGATATCCTACGTGAAAAGGGAACAGATACTGAAAACCTTCTGAGAATTCTTTCTAGGCTATTCTATAAGTGAAAATCAGCCCTAGGGCTCTACTATTCTTATTACGAGCTGCCGCTCATGTCATATCTGGACTTCTTCCTCTCCTTGGCGCTGGTAAACTGGGTCTTTTTGTAGATCCAAAATGAAGAAAAGCGGATGAAGAAAGTGGAAGACGACACGGCGGCATCAACAGGTGAAGCACAAAAGAAGATCGAGGAAGGACATAAACAAACTGAATTAAACATTAAAATAATGAAAGGTAAGCAAATAACACTAAGATGGTTATCTCATGCACATAGTCTTTTATTGTTTTAGAAATTGATGAAGAAAAAAAGTACGTGGAAAACAAAGAAAATCCGAATTAGAACTTCTTATGTGATGATGATAACCGATTCGTGACTTAACTCATTAGAAACTCTTGTTTGTTGATCCTAGCGAATATTGATTTTTATGCTAGCATGTTTGAAAGTCTATTTATTTATTCGTAATAAGAAATATATAGATTTAAAGTTGAAGAGAAGCTCAGAAACTGAAAAGTGTGTAGAAACACACGGTGATTTACCTGGATTCACTCTTGTTTCGACAAGGTACATAGCACATTGATCATGCATCTCTTTGCATGAATATACGGTGTTGACTCGGCATATTATTCATTTGATTATCCAGAATTTCTAGCAAAGGAACATTAAAACACGAAATAGAAAAAAGCGTTTCTGTCTTCCACCAAGTATAATAAATAAAGTTGATCTTTCTCGCTCAATATTTTCGTCTAATTGTATATAATTTGAAAACCAATTCTTAAAGGTAATCGAACAAAACGGAGCAATTTCGCCTGATGAAATGGCTAAACATTTTAATTTATGCATTTTTCTTAATAGCAACGATAAAATAATATAGATAGAGGTATTGCTTGTTAAAGATAGGGATAAGTACCGAATGTTTCGAAATATATTAGGAAATTTTTTCAATAGTTTAGGATCTATGGAATCAACATGCTGTAATCTTAAATCGATAATTGATTCAGCCAAATATGAGCATAATGTTTGATCATCAAATTGATTGGTAATGTTTAAAACCAAATCATATTTCAGATACGATGAGTGTAAGCTGGTCATTCCTAGCAGTAACAATTTAAAATCAGAACGACTGTGAACATCTTAGAATGTCAAAATTTTCACGGTTGAAATATTAATTAGTTTGGTTATTTTCTCAAAAAATAGTCGATAATCATTATATTCGTTGTTTCCATTAATTTGTAAATATGTAACATTTGGATACTGACGTGCAATTGTGGTGGTACAACTTTGGACTGATGACTGACAAATAGATACACCGAACGAGGTAACACTGTTGTAAGCTTGTGACTCACTTGTTGATGTTGTTAGGGTTTGTAAATCATATGGCATTTTCAAATGCATTGATGATATTTTACATGGAACCGAGTAAATGAATAGATTTTCATAACGTTCAAACGGATAATAATCAAGTGTGATAAATCATCGGTGACCGCTTCAAAAAACTGTTGTGAATGACAATAGTAATTCATTCAGATTTGGATTTTCTCCACAATAGCGGACACATACACTAAATTCAAATGACTGTAATAGTGGTAGGAATTGAACAATTAATCGTTCCCACATATTACCATTAACAAATTGCAACGAATTTCCTAGAGAAAACACGTACCAAAATGTCTCGCAATTGATAAGGTCGATGATCTGTGTACTTACCGGAAAATACGAACCTTTTTAGTTGCGGCATATGACGTAAGATATATTCCGTTTGCTCATATATTCTTCGACTTTTTAATGTAAAATGAGATAAATATTGTAGAGATGGTAGATTGTATTCCGGATATTGTTCTTCATGCGTGTAAATAGTAACAGAAAAACGTTTTAGTTTTGGTACGTGTTTTAGTAATGCCATCATTTCATTTATGTTATAATGACGAATTTTCAAATACTCTAAATTTATAGGTGCTGCCATTGTTGTTTGAAAGCACATTACATGGGGAAATGATAACCGACAATGTTTTAACGTTCTCAGCTCTTTCCAAACGATCATTTTGCAAATTTTCTTTGTGTCTATTTCGACGTCATTTCCCAGTCTTGGAATAAACTGAATCTGTAAATAATAAAAAAGAATAGATATAAATTACTGACTTTCTTGCAAGACACTATTATATATTTCTGAAAATAAGATGAGTGAACAAAACGCTTATAACTCCTGAAAGAAAAGATCTAGAGCTCTGCGGTTTCACCATTGTAAAGAGCAGCTCGTGGGACGTTTATCCATGTAGAAAGTAAATTTTTCTGAAGACGTTTTCCAGGCAAACCTCGTCTGGTAAAACCCGTAGTACTTCAAAAATTGTCGAGATTTTTTTTCCTTACGTGGACCATAGAGTATTGACTACCCGGATTCCGAATGCTACCATACCAGCTGCCCTTAGGTTTTCGGAGAGCGGTTTTTCTGAAACTCTAAACAAACACTAAAACCTTTTCTTAATGAGTTAAGATTGTAGCTCGTAAATTTCTGATTAAAATGAGACACCTCCCAGCTCTATATGACCTGTCGTTGCAAAGGTATGGAATTTACAAGAGAAGGCCTAAATGTTCATTGTCGCCTCAAAGCCACAGACAGAAGAAACTAATTTAGGCCTTCTCTTGTAAATTCCATACCTATGCAACGACAGGTCGTATAGAGCTGGGAGGTGTCTCATTTTAATCAGAAATTTACGAGCTACAATCTTAACTCATTAAGAAAAGGTTTTAGTGTTTGTTTAGAGTTTCAGAAAAACTGGTTTTCCAGAAAACCGCTCTCGGAAAACCTAAGGGCAGCTGGCATGGTAACATTCGGAATCCGGGAAGTCAGTACTTTATGGCCCACGTAAGAAAAAAAATCTCGACAATTTTTGAAGTACTACGGATTTTACCAGACGAGGTTTGCATGGAAAACCTCTTCGGAAAAATCTACTTTCTATAAGGATAAACATCCCACCAGCTGCTCTTTCCAATGGTAAAGATCGCAGCTCTCTAGTTCTTTTCTTTTAGGAGTTATAAGCGTTTTGTTCTCTCATCTTATTTTCAGAAATATATAATAGTTTCTGAAAATGCCGCTAACCCTTTGATGAGTAAACGTAAGAGATAAATTTGTTAAGCATTTGAATTTTCCTAATTTTGGTATGAGTTTTATTATGTTTGATGATACTAATGCACATATCGTTAATGATTTTAATTGTGTAAATTCTTCAATATGAATTAATAACTGTAAGGTTGAATGTTTTCTAAAGCGATCATCTTCGTCTTGAAATCTAAATGAAACGACATGATTTTTCGAAATTTTTGGTCTGATCGTTTCACAGAAATAGTCAAACTTTTTCTTTCTATAACTTAATAATAATGCATGAAACATAGTAGATGACCATGATTCTTCCAAAGTATGTACGTAGAAAAATCCACCGCTTCCTTTTATTTTCCCTTTAACTAATTAAGAATTAGTCCAAGAGACTGACAATTCATATGGGCAGCGAAAAATTCTCTGCAAGGCTAGCTAATTTCTAATTGGAACAGTGAGACCTCGCCGTTTAAAACAAGTTATTTTACTTTCTTTCAGCCATTTTAGGAGTCAGGTGGAATCAGTTGAAGTCATTTGGAGTCAAGTGGAGTCAGTTGGCGTGTTGAAGTCTGGAGTCCGCTGGCTCCCCCTTGGTATTACTCCTGTCTGAAATGTAAGTTTTATTCACGGGTTTGCTTCTCAGATTATTCTACTTTCTCAGGCCATCTGTATGTAGAACTGAATGTCTGCGTAGTTTTACTAACGAGGGAACCTTCGAGATGTCCGCTTCCGATTATTTTGTACATGGATCAATAGACCTCAGTGAGGTAGTAAATACCCTAAAAGAATTCGTGCCCATGACTTGGGAAGGGCTAGTTTTTTGGAAACCCCTTAACCTTCATTAATAAAGCATGATTGTAGTTCGCATATTTCCGATTAAAATGAGATGTCTCCCAGCTCTACACGATCTTCCTTTGCAAAGTTATCGAATTTACAAAAAAAGCCCTAAATGTTGATTGTTAGCTCACAGACATAAGAAATTAATTTGGGACTTTTCTTGTAAATTCCATAACTTTGCACAGAAAGGTCGTGTAGAGCTGGGAGATGTCTCATTTTAATCAGTAATTTGCGGGCTACAATCATGTTTATTAAGGAAGGTTTTGGTAATTTTTTGAAGTCCTTGAAAAACTGGTTTACCAGAAAACCGGGTCTGCAGGAATCACGAGCACGAATCGATTTAGCGTATTTACTACCTCACTGAGGTCTATCGATCCATGTGCAAATCGGTGGAATCGGAAAGGGACATGTCGAATGGTTCCCTGGTAAGTGAAACAAGTTAGAAAAAACTGAAAATATTTAAGTAAAGTGCTGCTAATTAAGGGTGGCACATTACTGTTACTTTTACGAGCAATTCAAATTTTGTATATATACCTATTATCAGCAACAGTAATACTTTTCAGTTTCACTGTTGCCGGTATAAATTTTATGAACATTCCTATTACCAGCAATAGTAAAACTTGAAAGTATTACTGTTACTGATAATAGGTATATATACAATATTTGAATTACTCGCAAAAGTAACAGTAATGTGTCACCCCTACTGCTAATTCAAAGTTTGAGCAGAATTGTTTTTTTGTTTTTTTATACATAGTTGGATAGAGCTTGACGAGCTGGTTAAGAATAGCGCGTTTTAATTTTTTGGAACGATTTTTACCAGAAAAATTTTCAGCTTTACCAGATGCTCTATTTTTCTTCAAAAAAGCTCAATTTTCGAAAATCGCCAAAATTTCAATTTCATCATCTATTTTAAATTTCAAAACTATTGTTTTCGGATTTCTCATGAAAAACTGAATCTTGAACAATAATTTCTGATGCTATTCAAATATAATGTCACCATAATTCTTTGAACCTGAAGGTGAGGGGTCCGCATCGCGAAGGAGCATTTTGCAAACCTATCTAGTTTTTTCCGTAAAGAGATATAGCCGACTTTCATACTTCATTAGGACTGCTAAAGGTCGCGCTTCAAAAGTTCGCATCGAGTTTTCCAAAATTTTATTTTATTGCTGAAAAAAGCGATTTTTTCTATAACAGAGGCTGAAAAGTCGAAATTTTACCCGTAATTCACAATTTTCTCAATCAGAATGCGACTTTTATGTAATAAAAATATCATATTCAGAATCAGCGTCAAAAAATGAGTCGAATGATGTACGTTTCGACTGTTCTGTTTTATTTTCAGTTTTTCGTGAAAATTTCAGTAAGTTTTCGGCGGGATAATTCGAAAAAAATGAAAGTGGTTGAAAAATACAGAGATAGATTTTGGCGATTTTCGAAAATTGAGCCTTTTTTAAAGAAAAATAAAGTATCTGGTATAACTGAAAATTTTTCTGGTAAAAATCGTTCCAAAAGATTAAAACACACATATTCTTAACCAGCTCGTCAAGCTCTATCCAACTATGTATAAAAAAACGAAAAATAAATTCTGCTTAAACTTTGAATTAGCGGCACCTTACTTAAATATTTTCTGTTTTGAAACGAAATTTTAGTCCATTTTGGTTACAATTAAGTTTTTAATTCCCACAAAAGTCTCAAGGGTACGCATGGAAACCCAATCGACCAGGAAAACATATTTAGTAATTGTCAATAGAAATTATAATTATCAAAATATTCTTAGAAGAAGAAAACAAAATGTGTGTAAATAAATTTTTCTTTTTTAATATGAAACAGTTTATTGTCCCAAAAATGGTTGACAAAGTAAAAAAGATTACTATCTGCAAACAAAAGTACGCCATTAGATTGGCCTGCTCGATGGCTAAAGTTAGAGAAAAGTGCCGTGTTTATATTATCTTCAAATTTAAAAAGTATACACACTGGATCTAGTTATATTCGATATATTAATCACTTGAAGGCTAGTCAGCAGATATTCCTTACGATAGAACATGTTTACAAATACATAATATAATACATGTTTATAATTCTGCATTCTTCCTTTTCTTAGCCCTTTCTTTTCCTTTCGACAAAATGTCTTTCTCGATCGGGAAAGATTTTGATCCTGTCTCTATTCAACATCTCTATAATAACAGATCTGCTAGAAGCACGTCGACTTCAGCTGGCACCGCGTCAATCACTGCAGTCTTTCGTGCGCTTTTCAATGAAACCAACTAGAACATGCGCGGAAGCGTTATAAAATGCGGTGAACGGTTTCAAGTAGACATGTCGAAATCTTTCCCGAACGGGATGCATTTCGCTTTCCCAATCCAGAAATACATCTTTCCTGAACCGGAAATATTTCCCGTTCGGGGCATAACTCTTGCAAACGAACTGGCTGTCGTCACAATCGCTGCTCAGTGAACACCTTCACAAACTTTATCGCCTTTCTCAATTTGTTCCAGTCTTCAAATATTAAATCTCCTTTTTCAATAGCCCCTTTTCAGTGATTACATTATCCCAGCAATCCGTATTTCCGAAAAAGACTAGAGCTAGCACTATTTAGTTTAAAACTATAAGTCTAAGTCTGCAAAACAGCTTTAAAGGCTTCTTCCATGATTGTTAGTTTAAAAAACAAGTTTCATTTTTTAGCTCGTCTATTCACATCACTCTCCAAGACTTAGCCTAAGAAAACTGTTACTTCTTTAAACACTTTTCCCGGAACTAGTCTTCTAAGTTTCACGGAAACCCCCTTGAAATTTTTTCCACCATCGAAAACTCAACCACACCCAATAGGGGATTCATAAAAGCTACCCATACTTCTTCTTTCTACAGATATAATGCTTCAAACCTTCATAAAACTTCAAAATTATTCCTTAAAATGCAAACAAATCAACGAAAACGTAAAACTACCTAACACTTAGCGGCTAAAACCGACACGCCAGATATCGATTTTACACCTTCCATTCTAGCCATTAACTCCCTATTAACTCGAGTACTGACAATGCTTAACGATCTGACAACCACGCCAACGCCTTTGAAAACAACAATCCAGCAAACAGCAGTACCGCGTAAGTATAAATACCCTGATCGCCATGCATGCGTGCAAAAAAAAAATTTGTTAAATCGAAATGTCGCTTCTTTATTAATTTAACGCTGAAGACAAAGCCTGCTCATTTAATCGCACCACTTTCACCGAATAAACACTGGTAGAGACCGACGTATTTCTTAGTGATTGACTAACTTCTTTCCGAAATATTCCCTCGAAATATTCCGAGGAAATAGGAAATATTCGAAATATTCCCTTAAATAGGAGTCATATATTCTGCAATATATTCCACTACTATACATTTTTTTCATGTCCAGTATGGTGAAAAAATTGGCCATCAAAAATTAGAGTCCGTTCAACGAAAAGGTAAGAGTACAATACGCTATGTACAAAGTGTACTCCTCCTTTCTAAAGAAAACAAAAATTTTAAAACCAATGCGGATATCAGGTTAAGAATTTTAATAAAAAGTTTTAATCAAATAATAAAAATAAAAATAAAAATTAAACAATTAAAACTAAAACATTAAAATTATAATTCGATATTTCGATCTATTAATACGGTCATTTTCAAGTTTCTCCTCGTACAGGATGTTACATAAAGTTTAAAACAAAATAACTGATTGTATATTATCTAGTGTTTTTCTAATCTAGGCACACACATCACAAAAAAGGCTGAAAGTCCATGTGCATGACAGGGAGAGAGGAAAGAAAGAGAACGAGATTATGAATGGAGAGTTTCGTTATATGTACATTTTATTTTAAACAAGCGGTTGAATTGAAAAGAAATGTTAAAAACACTAGTGTTGAGTCATGTAAAGATAAAACCTACTGAAGAAAAATTGAATTGAAGTATATGAGAGAAATATTACTGTACTAGCCTCCAACACTTTTCCTAGGAGCCATTGCACGAGAACCACAACAAGTCATGCTCAATGAATGTCTCAGATTCTTTTCAAAGTAGTCTCATCGTATTTAGCATATGTGGAAACCTATAAATCCAAATTTTCATCTTCTCCGGACTTTTAGTCTCAGAGTTATAGACGGTTTTCTGAAGACCTCCCGACGAAAAATTCAGCATCCAAGAAATGGAAAATAAAAATAAAAATTCTGTATCTCGCTTAGTTCAGGTTCTGACCGAGATTTTTTCACTATGAAAAGCCGACCATGTGGGTTTTTTTATGACACTCTCAAATCATTTTTATCTCAGGATCTTCAGCTGGAAAACTTTGGTTTTCTAATGGCCTCGGGCATCAAGTTGTTTTGAATTTTTTGCGAGGTCAGCCACCTAGTATGAAGCGAGAGTCACATATTCTGGTACTTTCAAGTACGGACTATCTAAATCCGATTTCAAATGTTTGAGCCTCACAAAGGATCTCTGGAAAACTCACATGGGTTCTCTAGAAAACCTTTAAATATTTTGACATTCGGAAGTATATTGGATGGATTTTGTTCTGAAAACTAACATTGCCACGAGATTCAGCATAGTCGATAACCTATCTTTTCATTCGTTTTTGACAGTCCCAAACCTAACGGCACAGGAATGCTGAGGCTTCAGGAAAAACATCCATAGCTCCCGAACCATCGATTTCTAAGATATCACTTAGATCTAGTTCTGCAAAGGACATTTCGGACTATATATCCACGTGAAGCAATTCATAGATTTCTATGCCAACTTTCAGAGTACTGAACTGGTTTTCCAAAGATCTTCTGAGAAACTGGCTTCGGAAATTCTTCCAAAATTCGCTTTTGCTTACGAAAACATAGCTTCAAGCCTTGGCTAGTGAATGATGAAAACCGCAAGTCTCTGTCTTTTATTCCTTTGAAGTTATTCAAAAAATAACCACCGGCCTTGTGTTTTGGAATGGATAGCAGTCTAGTCTATAGCGGAAGTTATTCTTTAATACAAGTGTTTTTTTGCAGCTCAAATTGCTGAAACAGCTGACTGAATGACACATTATTCGATTCAGTTTCTGACACTAATCACGAATATGGGCTCGGTTTCGCTTTAAAATACTTTCTTCAAGCCAAAAAATGCAAAATACTCTTCTTAAAATTTAATGATTTCTATGTGATACCTACTGTCGGTGGCACTAGGGGCTTTCAGTTAGCTTAACGTTGCCCACCGAAATTTTTTCATCTCTTGATAGATCAAGGTTGGAACTACTTATGCACCAAGTATTTCCAAAATACGTCTTATGCCATAGGAGAAAATCGATTTTGAAAACTGGCATTTTCAGCCAAAGCCGCTACTTTCGATGCAGTTTTTATTTGAGCAAAAGCGAATTAGAAGCTCACACGTTCAGGTCTTATAGTATTCAAGGTCCTCTATCTAATGGTGTTTTCAAAATTTTATGAAAATGTTTCGTTTCGATACAGTATGGCGCCAAAATAGACAAAATATGAGTTTAGGACGTACCGGATACAAGTCACTGTATGAGAACGAAATCATTCCCAGAAGTCGGGTTTATTTTAAATCGAAGAAGAATGTTGGCTCTATTTATGTAAAAAGTTTGAGCTCTTTATCTTATATGATTGCCGAGATATGAGCAACACAAAGTTGTCAATATGAGAGATGTCGCATTTTTCAAAAGTTGGTCGAAATTTTAAAATGCTCATTTCTCAGCAACCTAGCAATATTTTTTCAAACGGAAAGCGCCATTTTACTCAGAAATGTCTATATTTTCTTTTATGACTGGTTTCAACAACTTCTATGAGATACGTTTGAGCAGTGTTCTATGTAACGTAGTCGTCGCTTATGTGAAATGGCTCTTAAGTCCTTTTTTTTGTGAAGTCTTGTTGATTCGACGTTCCATGCTGCACTAAGTCAGAAAAAGAAAATGATCTTTTGAGTAGGAATTGAAGAAAAGCATAACTACAGATTCTAGCCTTAGTAAGTTAGAAATCTGTCCAGCCCAGCGTTCTCTTTCCACAACAGACAGTGATTGAAACTAGAACTATTTTCTAATTAGTGTTACTGTTTTCGTTTCAGATTTACGTATTTGCTTCTAGATTATTATTATTATTGACACGTTTTGTGCATTTTCACCAGATAAAATTAATTTTACCATATCACCGGAAAAAAATAAAGTTGGTTTATAGTTGCTGAAAAGTGGTTTTTCGTACTCAGCACACTTGATAACCCAGAAGAGTTTTTGTTTTTTTTTGACGATTTTTCTTAGACTCACAAAAGTTGTGAGCATGCGGAAAAACTAAAACTAAGAATTATTCTCCGAAAAGGCTTCGATCCTCCTACTTTTCGACCATCTTGAATTTTAGATACTGAAAAACGCTCTCGTATGTAGAAGTGCTTTCTCCTTTTTGGCTTTCCTACAATCAGAAAGATCTCCTGTTTCCTTTCTTTGTTTACAGTACTTCATTCTTTTTGCTTATTGTTTACCTTCAGATATCAAGAAGTGAGCTATAAAATAATGAATCTAAGGCGTTCTAACGCGGTGTGATCGATCAAATGAACTTGTTTAACGCGTTTCTTACTCTAACGCATTAGAACGTGTACGATACAGGGCAGGTTCCAACCGTCGTATCGCGTGAACCTTCCGTGGCATCACTTTTTTCTGACCAAACGACTGTTGTAGAAATAAAAATCAATCAATCAATCAAACCCTCACTTGCAAAGAACCCCTGTGTGTTTCTATAAGGTGTGGGATCAACCTTTCGTCTCCCCATCGGTTGCCGAGATCGCCCTGTGTGTGTCCCTACCGCGTCGGATCAACCTTCGATAGCACTGTCAGTCCTCTGGATCGCCCCTGAGTGTGTCTATATTGTTGATTAGTGATTAGTCATTTTATGATGAAATCGGTCGTTATAAATGCGACAATACCAGCAAACTGAGAGGTACAAATGTAATCGTTTCTGTCTCATTTTATACTTACTGTTGTTATAACACTGCAGAGGATGATAAAATATTCTATTACAGCTATCCGTTTACTGAGACGTATTTTAAGTGAAATGTATAGAGATGACAGATGTGTAGCTTTTGATACGCTGGTTTGACTTTAGTTTGATTTTTGAAGTAAGTTCTTCGCATTTATATACATAAGTACGCGTGAAGAAAATCATTTAACCCTTTGACGGCCGGTGAGACATATATGTCCCACCTATTTTTAGTAGAGCATAACTTTTGATAGAAAGCAGCTAGGGAGCTCCGGTTTTCGCGATGCGAAACAGGAGACTTGGGAACATGTTTTCGCGAGTAAAATAAGTTTCAGAAGATTTTTTGAAACAGGTTTTCTAGAAGATCTTTGGAAAATCAGATTGTATGTAAACTTTTTCCAACATGGTTGTATTGATTTTCTTTCATGAACTGGTAGCCCGGGATCTCTTCTTCAAAACGGGAGTCAAGCGAGACCTTGATTTTCTGTCGTTCGGGCGCTGTATCGAATTTTCTACGAGCCCCAGAACTGGCACCAGGCGACTATTTTCGGTCTTGAAAGCTGATGGATTATAGGTAATCGATCATGCTGAGTCTCGTGGCATTATTTGTTTTTAGGAAAAGCTTTAAAAACCTAGTAAACAGCGAGTTTTATGAAATTTTAAATTTTGAGGCTGTTTCACCTAATATTAAAAAATTCACTATTCACTCAAAAAACATCAAAACCAGTTCAAAACTTCAGAATGTAGAGTGTTGAGGCTCTTCTGTACTCTGTTCATAGGAGATCTAGAAAGAGATCTTACAAAACTCTAAGGTTTTCCGAGAGGGTTTCTAGAAAACCTATTAACAAAAATATGCTTTCTCGATTTTTTTTATTTAATAATTACGTTTAGCGGACAAAATTAACAATATCCTGAAGTTTTGAAATTTTTCGTCTCAAAATAGACCGCCAAAGGGTTAATTTCCAGGAAACACATTTTTTTTCCAGGAAATTGGTTTGGTTTCCAGAAAGTCGTTTGCTTTTCTGAGCATTCATTCGCTTTCCCGATAACTCATCCGATTTCCGAAACTCCTCTGGTTATCTAAAAAGTGGGTCCATAACGTAAATGAATTAAAAACTAATTCAAAATCCATATAAAATCTGTGAGAAATCTATAATGTAGTGTCTATTAGAACCGAAGAAGAATGTTGGCTCTATTTATGTAAAAAGTTTGAGCTCTTTATCTTATATGATTGCCGAGATACGAGCAACACAAAGTTGTCAATATGAGAGATGTCGCATTTTTCAAAAGTTGGTCGAAATTTTAAAATGCTCATTTCTCAGCAACCTAGCAATATTTTTTCAAACGGAAAGCGCCATTTTACTCAGAAATGTCTATATTTTCTTTTATGACTGGTTTCAACAACTTCTGTGAGATACGATTGAGCAGTGTCGGTCGTGGGTTATATGAAATGGCTCTTAAAGAGCATTAAATTGTCATTTCAATGCAAACTAGAGCAAGAGAGACTTTTGGCATTCCTATCACCAAGGAAAACTCTCAAAAAGCGTTGGAAATCAAAGTCTCCACGATGGAGTGTGCACATACTTGATCAAACTGAAACATAAGAATAATAGAATAATAGTATGTGGTCAGTGATGTGATGACTCATCAATCAATAGCAGATTGGGTATGCACTAATGCACTATGAGATATAGGTTACCTCCGGTGAATTTCCCGCGAAGATTTTACTACTATAAGTTATCTAATATTATTAGTTTTCTAGTGAGGAAATCAGATTTCTCGGCCGATTATAACGAAATTTAGAAGTCCTCACGTTCATATTTAAGTACTCCATACCCGGGTCGAGATATTGTGCTTCGTTTAGCTCTTTTTAATAATGCTTACTGCGGACGCTTACTATAGATTTTCCACATAAGAAGACTTAAGAAATTTCCACCGTGGAGATTCTTTTGGACTAATGTAGAGAAAAACTTGATCGTTGATATAGAGCTCACTGCGCACTGCCATTTTACTTGCATATTTTCAATTTTTCAAAACTTTTAGCGTTCGTGGAAAATTTAAATTTAAAACTCACAGGTAGTTTCTGCACCTTTGTCTGACAGTTTAGGCAAAATAAAGACGATTAAAATACAGATTCATGTTACAGTCGAGGCTATAGCAATATTCTTTATTGAATATATTTTGTCCATTGGTGTGTTTTTTGTTGAAGTTCTACTTAAGCATAAGTAAAACATAGAAACAGTAACTTATTGTTTATTGTTTAATTTTTTCTTCTTCCATTTTAGCTATCAGTCTGTGTGCACAATGTTTTTTACAATTTGTATTTATTATAATCATAGTCACTGTAATTTTTCGTCTTTCATGTCAAGCTTTTTTAATAAAAAGTTTTTGTTGTTTGTTTGTTATGTCTATTAAAATGACCGTGTCGATATATTTCTAACAATCGCCCTAATTCACTTCTTCCCGTTGTTTCTAAACGTCTAATTTATCATTTTTTTTTTTCTCATCTCTCTAAACACTTTTTTTTGTAAATAAACAGTTCGGTTCTCGCCCTGAACATTCTACTCTGGATGCTTTCTTGTTTTTATCTTCAATCGTCTTTAACTTTTGGAATGCTGGTGTGAAGTGTGTTAGTGTGTCTTTTGATTTTTCTAAAGCATTTGACTCTGTTCCCCATTCTCTCTTGTTAGAAAAACTATCTCGTTGTAGTGTGCGTGATTCTTTATTGTCACTTCTATCTTCTTACCTTTCGAACCGTTCTCAGTGTGTGCGTGTGAATGATTTTGTCTCTTCTTCTTCTCCTGTTCCTTCTGGTGTTCCTCAAGGCAGTGTGCTTCGGCCTCTTTTATTGCTTATCTTTATTAATGATCTACCCTGTCGCTTCCACCTAATTGTGAAATCTGTCTCTTTGCTGATGATGTTTTTTTT
>CAJNOQ010005443.1:0-15319 GCA_905250885.1 Didymodactylos carnosus | reverse complement strand
TATCTTACAACAGCGACTTATAAACATTTACCAAAGACACTATAGTTTTCTTTTTAATTTGTGCATTGGATTTTGTTTTTCACCCTACACTGGAAACGGTACGGGTCTAACTTACTTACTTACTTACGCGTAGAGCTGAGAGATGTCTCATTTTAATCAGAAATGTGCGGGCTACAATTATGCCTCATTAAGAAAGGTTTTGGTTACTTTTTAGAGCTTCTGAAAATCTGGTTTTCCATGAAACCGCTCTCTGGAGGCTCATTGGCAGTTACCACTATGATATTCGGATTCAGTATAATTTATAACCTATAACCCACTAGGTTTAGCTGGAAAAGCGAAGTGACAGTTCGCGAGATCCCTCGTAAGTTCTCCAAACGCTAACTGAACACTGTACCGTTTTCTCAATGTAGCAGTGGATAAATTTTCCACCGTAAATGTACGCTCATATAAGAAAACTGTTTGTTTGTTCGAATATTTATTTCTTGTCCTTAGTGCGATGACTATGGAAAAATTAAATTTGACAAGTTCTATCTAGTAGAGTAGAGTCGTGGTTAAAAGTTAAGATAGAAATAATCGACCGTGAAGATGCTGAAAATGAGCATAAGGGATCTCTATGAGAGTGTAGGACAGAAAACTTTTAGATTTCGGTGAATTTTTTAGTTAGTTTTGCTCTTGAATAAAGGAGAAGCGCTATTTAAAAAATCAGGTGTCGAACTTTCGAATTTTGACCTCAAATCGGGTTCAAAATATCCGATATGGTAAAATAACATGAAAATAAACAAACTTACCCGAGTCTTGCATATGAATTACACACGCAGTACCTTTAAAAAGAGATGAAATCAAAAGTAAATAAAAAACAACAACAACAGAAGAATGAAATAGTACAAACTGACCGAATGGAAAATTTTCAATCAAATAATTCATTAATGTTAAAAACGCTGTCAGATCATTTTCTTGAATTTTTTCAGTGAAAAATGATTTTAAACGTTCACAACATTCAGGAATTAATAGACCAAATTGATTTTCGTTCAAATAGGAAAATGATCTAAAAAACCCAATATAGTCCATCATTCAACGAAGAAAAAGGCTCTAAAACAATACAAAAAAACCCAGAAAACTACGTGCTTTGCAACTAATTTTCTAATACTGTTGCTATTATGACTGGCAGTAATCGATTGAATGAGTTCAGATAGGAGAATTTGTGCTAATTGCAAACGACTATTGAGATCACTTGATGTCGAAGAAAATGTTGTTTGACTCTAAATAAAATGAACGTAATACAAAGAACGTTGAATAATGTGCATCATTAAACATGGCTTAGAACACGAATGAAAACGAATCATTGATATAAACACTAGCAGTGTACATCTTATCTTGTTATATTTACCAATTGATGATGTAAGATTCACATCCAAATCTACAGTTTCTATTCATTTGTCAAGTTAATACATTAGAAAAATGCATTTTTAACCGTATTTATTTATTTATTTTATCGCATAAAATATTCAGTTAAACATTTCGATTTTATTCTTTAGTAATAGACCTACTTCTTTAACAATTTGATTCATTTTATCCACTGTTGTTATACTTGTTGATGTTGACAAAATATAATTATTTGATTTTGATGTTTGAGATGCTAGTGATTTTTTCTTTGAACGTTTTGTAGCAGATAACGACATTGTTTACTATTAATATAATACGTTACGTACACTATTCAATGATATTCACAACTTCAATAGCAAAGAGAAAATGGTCTATACTACAAAAAGAACAAAATAATAAATTGAGTAGAAAACATTTCTTATATTAATAAATATTTTCTACTGCATGTGAATATAGACAACTAGACATGGATCGGTTTCGGTTTTTAACCGATTAACGGAAATCGATCATAACCGAAAATATGTTTGAGACAATATGAAGGAAGTATCTGTTGTTCAATCAACAACTGTTCATCCGAGAAGATAGATGCACGGTGTACAAAATCAGAAATAAACTAAATAAGTGATATTTCTGACTTTTCACCGTGAAGGAAGAGTTTTCCAAAATTGAGTTTAGCAACAAAAGTATGGCAAATTTAATTTCCTAGATTTTATCTACTGGAAGTTTATTTCTGATTTTGTACACCGTGCATCTATCTTCCCGAATGAACAGTTGTTGATTGAACAACAGACACTTCCTTGATATTGTCTCACACGTATTTTCAAGAACTTGTGCAACATTTTCGGTTAACTCATACCGGTACATGCCTATAGACAACAGTTAAAAATCGTAGGATTGTCATGGTCTCTATAAATAAGTCTTCTTGTCGACCGAAACGAGGCAATTGAATATTGAGGAAAAAACAACCCAGATGTTTGCCTTGTTTAGAGAGGAATCAATAGTCGAATAGAAAATATACATATTTATTGATAAAAGTGATAAATAAAATTGAAAAAAAAAACATTGTACACAACAGGTTTGCTTTTCTTTTTCATATTGCTACTGTGAGGAAAAAAAAAAGACGAAGAAAAACAAAATATATCAAGTCATTGGACTTGGTGGTAATAAAAAGTCAAAATTTCGATCGTATTCGTTATTAAATAAATTATTTTCTGTTAAAAATTCTCTAGTAAAAATATTATCGTCGAATAATGTTTCATTATTTGTTAGCCAATCTATATCTGATGTAGTGTTACATGTTGTTTTATAATCCGTTAATAATGTTAATAAATCATCCACTACCATTTCTGTTGCTGTTTGATTTCTATTATCATTGGTAGTATCACTTGAAGATAATTGATTAAAATAATCGTTAATATCTAATGATGTAAGATCTTCTGATATAATATTTGTGTTAGTTGTACTGTCTTGTTGTTGATTCGAAGATCTAGATTAGAATAATCAAAAAAAAACAACAATAATATGTAGATGAAGACAATCTGAAAATCGACTTGTTTTAACCTGCCTTTTCAACGATTCTTTCAGAAAAAAGAGGAAAAAATGAAGAATTTTTAAGAAGAATGAATTTTTAAGAGCGTTGGGTAAAAAAGAGAAGGCATTTTTTTTGAAGAAAACCGATACTGACAATGTTGTGTACACGTTAAAGTGGGTTAAGTTTCTCAAAGAAAAGATTTCATCCTACTTAAAGTATTTTTTTCCGTGGTTCACGAGTAAAAAACTAAGAAAAACACAGCAGAAAGGAGTTATTCTAGTTTAACACAGAAATATATCTGATTGTTCAAATAGCATCGCTAATGAATGTAATAATTTATTTCTGCTGTACTATCAACTGCCATCCTTTGTCAATCTAATTCGCCGGTTTTATTATACGATGCAAAAGAACTGGAAAAAATGTCGAGTATTATTTCTGCATGTTCCTGATGCGCTGGCGATTTAATTGTTTTTCCGTTAGAAAGAGCAAAGTCTGAACTTAAAAGAACATAGAAAACAAAATTTTTTTGTAATAGAGTTTGAGTGAGAAGAAATCTAAATACGAAATGTTGCCCAAAAAACTCTTGCAACTTCCACTCTTTTGAAATGTATTGCTCTTATCAAAAGTATTTTTTCACTATAGCAGAGTAAGTTTGAAATTATGTAATTATAGAAACTAGAAATGTTTTTATTGCTCTTTTAAATCGAATGTGATAAATTATCTTTCGATCTACTTTTCAATTAGAAATTTATTTGTTTTAGAAAAAGAGTTGATTAGGCTTAATTAATAATTTTCATATGTTAAATGAATTTTGTCCTTTTGCTAAAATACATTTTCTGAAACAACATTCAATTCCCTGCAAGGTCACATTAGTTTTAATTTTTACTGACACATCTTGAATCCTAAATAACAAATTTTCTCAATGTCGTGCCTTTCTCATAAAAAATACAGTTTTCTACCAAATCTGACTTTTGTAATACGTTTTTTTTTACTATCAAGGAGTTAATGAGACATTCTCTACAGTAGATGGCTCAATACAGTTTTGTGCAGTCGACATTCTCATCTATTTAGTTTTCAAAAAAGTTTTTCTCTTTAGGTTGCAGTGAAAACTTAAAGAAAAAAGTGCTCTGCAAGAGCATTTTAAACGACGTTTGATAATTTATATTTTTTCTCATTCAAACCCAATTACAAAAAATTTTGTTTTCTATGTTCTTTTAAGTTCAGACTTTGCTCTTTCTAACGGAAAAACAATTAAATCGCCAGCGCATCAGAAACATGCAGAAATAATACTCGACATTTTTTCCATTTCTTTTACATCGTATAATACACAATGTACATACAAATGTTGATTCCTTAGCATCTTGCTTTAACCATCGTCTCACAAGGACTTCATCTACTGTTTTCTGTAACCATGGGTGATTGAATTTTGTTTCAGATGACGACATTGATAAAAAAATACATCTGAAACTACTTTTAGAATTCTGGTGTTTTTGCTAAAAAATCCCAGAAAAAGAGGAAAATTAGCTCAAAAAGAGGAGAGGTCTTAGATTAAAGAGGAACATTCGCAAGCCAGGTTTTAACACAAAAAAGAAACGAAGAGTTATACGTACAATGATATTTGTTCAACGGGTATTTCTATTGTTGGTGTTGGTAATGTAAATTTTTCGTCAAATAATTGTTGAATAAATTGTTCTTGTTCAATTTTTTGTTTTAAACGTTCTTGTTGTTGAATTAAAATACGTTTTTGTATTTGAACTGATGTAATTGGATCACATTTTGGTTTCACATTTGTTGGTTGTTGAATAGTCTTTAATTTTTCTAATTCAGATTCTAATTCAACAATTTTTTGTTGTTGTTGTAAATATAATTCATTTGTTGAAAAAGTATCATCTAACGATTTGAAAGTAAACGTTTGATCCATTAGAGGTGATTCGCACAATGATAGACGAATAGGTTGAGTTTCAGTGCCTAAATAAAATATTTATAAAAACACACTCTTAACTTGTCATACATACATTGATTCGTTAGGTTTTGTAGATGACTCAAATGTTACTAGCGAACATATGACGTGCATAAATACTGAACTAGACCTATTGATACTTAAAATTTTAGCTGTTCAAATAGTCCTACTAGTGTGATATGGAACAGAGTTACAGTGAGCAATGATACACACATTTCAAAACAACAACAAAAATCCCTAAGTGTTTATTTTTTACTCGGTAGACGATATGTTGACTGTCTTATTCTATAAAAATAATTTTTCAAATGAATTATTATGATGGGAAAACTCATGCTATAAGAATTAACTCAAAAACAATGTCATGCTTATATTACAAAGAATATTTCTGATGAATAATGCTTAGTCTTGCTCTTGTAGGATTGGATGAGTCCGGCAGATATCGAGTTCGATAATTTTTTCAAACCTTTTTGGGGTTGTCATTGTTTATATTTCTTTTCTCCTATGCCGTACAACAAATCAATCTTATTATAACAGAAAAAGTGACATAAGTAAACTTCTATTGCATATTCCATACTGATAATGAAAACCTGAACATTTTCTTGTTGATTTATGTAAGAAATAGAATTTGAAACTCAAGTTTGCGAAAAATTTTCCAGTCTGGACTCGGACATTCCCAGCCCTGTGCTCTTGAACAACAACTGGAATAAATCTTGACTGTTTTCGTTCTCATATAAAAAGATTTTCAGATGTTTTAGCTAATTTTCCAAAGATCAACTGTTCAGTGCAATGAGTATTAAAATTAGCACAACTTAATATTTTTTTTTCAAAAATTTCGGATTTTCAATGCAAAAGTTTCTGTTTTTTAATTGAAAGACAATTTTCAATAGAAACAAACGTGATACTCAGTACTACATCACCTCACAACAGTTTTCTCTTCACGTTACATTTGACTAAAAAATTTTTCCTATAATATTTTTTCAAAACAATTTTTAATTTCAGACAAAAATCACCTGTAAAGTTTATAAAAATGAGCTGACTGATCTAGTCTGTTACTCGTAACATAACTCACAACTGTAATCAATAAATTTTTATATTTACCTGTTGTCTCTAAACAATTTGAAGTAGTTGATGTTGTACTGTTACTTCTTGCTTGTTTTATTTTTAATTTTAATTTTGTTTTATTTCCCGTTGTACTTATATTCAATTTTTTACATTCATTTCTTAAATCAGTTAATTTCATCTCTTCTAAATCATCTCTAATTTTATTATTTTCTTCTATTTCTCTTGATGTTAGTGTATTTTTTAATGATAAAACATCAATAGTTGTAAGTTTATCTTCATCATCAATTAATTTTAAAAATAATTGTTGTTGTTGTAAACGAACTTTATATTGATGATCTTCTTGTGTAGTAGATTGTTCAATTGTTGATATGGGTAATTTTGTTACTTTTGGTTTTTCACTTGGTCCTTTATATTCATGAAAAACTAAAGTACGTGGTTGTTGTTTTGGTTTTGTACTAACTTGTTGTTTATAAGTTTTTAATTGACAGGGATTTGTTTGAAGAATTACTGGTGCAGATTCAGGAATAATTGTAGAAATTGGAGTAAATGTTGTTGATGCTGTTGTTAAATTATTAAATCTGGTATCGTCAAATAAATAGGGATTAATAGGTAAATGTAAAGTAGTTACAATATCAGATGTTTTGGGATATTGAATAAGTCCACCTAAGAAAGATAAAAAGTAAACCGTTAACAAGTTAAGAATAAAATACGACTAATTTCTATCTTAAAATATCTTCAAAAAAGGAGATAATTTTCTTAATCTTAATTAGCGATTTCTAGTCACCTATTTCTCTTACCTTGTAATGCTTGTTTAATATTTGTATTATCAAATTGTAAAATATTATTTTCAATTAAATCAAGCGGACCGGGTCTTTGCGCTAATTTATCATTCAAATTATCAGCTAATTTTGCACGTTTTAAACGTTGTTGTTGAAGTTGAAGTGCTGGAGCTACATTAGTATCATGTAAAATATTTTGTTCAATTAATAATTGACGATCGGGACGATAGAGTATTTTTTCCTCTAATAAATCACGTGTTTTTTCATGAGTTGGTGCTTCTGTTATAATATTTTGTTCTACTAATTGTTCAAATGTACGACGTTGTTCTAATTTACGTTTTAAACGTGCACGAGTTTGATCTAAATTATCGGTCAATGATTCTTCACTTATCTGATTTAATGGGCTTAAATCATTGAATAACTGTGAGTTTGGTTCCATTTAAGAGAATAAAATCTGAAATAAGAAGAGTTTTACATAAGAAAAAAAGAATCAATATAATTCTAGTCCAGTTAAATCATTTAATCGGAAAAAAACAAATCTCCATTAATAAGCAAGCATCTCGTTAGAACATGTCTGTTTTCTTCAAATTTTTGTTCCAATTCATATGATTAGTAGAATACTCTCATGTCGTCAAAATCGGAAAGAAAGAAATTAATCGTTAAGCGCAATCAATCACTCGATTTATCATGCGCTTAATCATCCATTTTTACTCGATTTTGACAACATAAATACTCTCTCTAAGGCTTCTTGAAAAAAATATCAGACTTATTAGTGTGTCTAAGCTTTGTGTCAAATACATTTTCTTTATTGTATGATATACGCGTGCAACAGGGCTGGACAAAAGAGTGTCAAGTCCAAGTCGCACACATACACACACACACACACACTTCTCAATATTAAATAAGTGGTTGTAGGCTTGGCTATCATCGGATTGCACGGTAAATGAAATCATGGCTCACATCACATTCGAATTCGGAAAAACAAAAAAGATGAAAGAAGCAAACTTTTCGGTTCATTTAACTTAAAACTTGATTCGATCGGACCCGAGGTACATAAAACTCAAGTCCGAGGCCGATTCTTTAGAAAAAATCTCCATACCAGTTCGCGTCTTCAAAAAGAACACTCAGTTCAGACTCGCCCATCGCCAGCGTAAAAGGTCTGAATAGAGTGTGTGCAACCAGTTTTTAGAAATTGCAGAATCAAAAACTTCTGCTTTTATTAGCCTGTAATACATGAATCAGCAAACAAACAAATTAATTCATTCAAGTTATTCTAGCATCACTTTATTCTGACATTACGTCAATGACCATTGAGGTTTCACAAAATCTCATCCTCGAGCTTGTGCGTACTTTTGAAAAAATTCAGAAGAACGTTACCGTTAGAAGAAACAAGAATCTCAAATTTAGTTTGCCGCCATCTGTTGCTTAATCCTATTTCTAACGGGAATAAATCTTGAAAATACGAAAGCAGAGGGCGCAGTTAGGTGTTATTGATCCCAGCTTGCTGTAGTTTCTTTAAGGTTAATTTGACGCTATTTTTTACGCGCATCTGCAGTGATGGTAGATTATCCTGATCACAATCTGTCATTAGTTTATAGTATAGTTCCATGCAAAAATATTCATATTATTTCTGTAAAACTGCTACCTTCAGTGTTGAATTTTGTGCATTTATTCTTAAAAGTTTAAAAAGTTTGCATGGCACATTGCCTTAATTCAGTTTAAATTGAGAACTTATAACTCTGAAAAACAGTAGAATGGATGTCGCAGGTGGTTGATAACTTGTGGTATACGTATTTCATTATCTTTAAACAGAGTGGTGTGGTGGCTACAGCTTGCAAACAGTACGAATAGCAGCTAGTATGCTTTGGAACTGTAAGAGGGTTCTTAAAAGGATACTTTTTTCAACAGTATTCAAAGATATCATGATCCCCATACCCTGAGGTATTCATACTGCGAACATAGAAATATGAGATATTCTCCTTTGAATGTATTGTTCCTAATGTCCTTTTTGTCCCTTATGAGGTACTTTGCTGTTGAGCTATTGTCCTTTATGCCCCTTTTGTCCCTTATGAGGTGTTTTGCTGTTCAGGCACTGTCCCTTCTGTCCTTCGATTATAAACCTTGTAACCTGTAAGAAAGGTTTTGAAAACCTGAATACTTGTAGAATATCTCCTACTAGAATAACGAAAGAAAAGGACTGCGGACAATACTCCATGCACACGCCCTGGGGAGGTGGAGGTGCGGTGGAAATGAGAGTGAATACGTAGAAAACATCTCACACATGCCATTCCTAAAAAACAATAACTCTAAGTATGGAAAAATCTACACAGAACAAAGACGAAAGCTATAGGTAAAATCAAATTCATACCTCTATAGATCATATCAAACACGACTTTTATTTTGCATCAGTCTCATAACATTCACGTATAGTGTTCAGCAAGAAGCAACTGGAGAGCGCGGCATCCAGATTGCGTTGCTTACTTTTTCCCACTATGCCGCAGAGAAAATACTTTAAGGGGAAAATACCCCATCCGGACAAGGTCTTAACAGCAAAATACCTCAGAAAGGATATAAGCATTAGCGCAAAATCGACCTTTTATACGGAGGACAGAATCGATTCAAATTTTTTTTCTGAAGAGCTTATTATATGAATCGACGGTCAGCAAAGTATCTCTAGATTCAAATCACTTTTCGCATTTTGGCGCGAATAGTACACGTTTGGGTATTTTTGACAGTGTGCCACGGGCGGTGGAGGTGTGGGCAGTGTGACAGTGAGCTCGAAAAGTAGTTTCACACAAAACATATTTTCATGATGCGAAGCTGGATATCTGTAACTGTATCACACAATGACTGTTCACCACACAACCTTACTAAAGTTTGAAAACATGGTATACAATACCAAACCAAGCTCGTGTGCGCAACTTGCACTATCAGTTCTCTTTATCTGGTGATTCGGCCATGGGTTTGCTTTTCCAACATTTGTCACCGTTCGATACAACTTCCTTTCAACGATGATATGTGGTCCGCTCTCCGTTATGTCGAAAAAGAAGACTGGTACTGATTCACTAGTCAACAATGCGCTGCATTATGCAATTCCTCGTTAGGCATTCAGCGTGAAGTGCTTCGAATTAGAGTCGAACCCAAATATATGTACTTGAACTTGTTTATTCAAACTCCGAGCATTGAATATTGAATGTTTGAATGACGAATTCAGGATACTGAACGCTGAATCATCGTCGACAAAGGATGAACTTGTTGACTGGTTGCAAGATTGTCTCGAATCTACATGTAATATAAATTCCCGTTGTTGTGACATAACATGGTGTTTTATATAAGTTGCGAACTTTTAGTCAAAAATGCTAAATGTGTTGCCCTCATCACTAATCACGCATATAAGCGATCTTTTAGTCAAATATGTTGAAACGCACACGCACAGACAGAAATAGAACACGTTTAGCAAACCTTCGGTACGACATTCCCGTTTGTCTCCTCCTACACATCGTTGTAGAAAGAGACAACCTAGTGGACAATAGGTAATAGAGTGTGTTAAATCCGAGTATCATAGTGGTTTGGGCGTCTAGGTCTCCAGAGATCGGTTTTTGGAACACCAGTTTTTCAGAAACTCTAAGAAATAATCAAAACCTTTTTTAACGAAGCATAATTGTAGCCCGCACATTTCTGATTAAAATGAGACATCTCCCAGCTCTACACGACCTGTCTTTCCAAAGTTATACAATTTACCAGAAAAGCCCTAAATTAATTTGTTCTTATTTCTGTAGCTTTGAGCTGACAACGAACGTTTGGGCCTGCCTTTGTAAATTCTGTAACTTTGGAAAGAAAGGTCGTGTAGAGCATGGAGATGTCTCATTTTAATTAGAAATGTGCGGGCTACAATTATGCGTCATTAAGAAAGGTTTTGGTTATCTTTTAGAGTTTCTGAAAAACAGGTGTTCCAGAAAATCGGTCTCTGGAGGCCTAGACGCCCAAACCACTATGATATTCGGATTCAGTACACTCGATTACCTATTGTCCACTAGGTTTCGTGAAAAAAGCGATCGGACAGTTGAAGTGCTTTCCTCATTAGTCATATTTTACTAATTTGCTTCATGTTTTGTTTGAATTTAATATCTAAAACACAATTCACTGCGTCAATAATACGACATTACCCATGTTTATGCACAAACTCTGTCGTATTCTAAACCCGAGAAATTGTTCTATGACTGACTGATTGTGTGTTCTAAGAGTATGTATTCCGCTATTTACGATACACTATATCCATTGGATAATAACTTTCTTGATCTTTTTCAAGTAGTCACAGGAATCAACTAGTTTTTTAATTTCACCTGATCTTCTGTGACTGATGTTAACAGAACCTGAAAAGTCACAAAATAATAACAGAAAATTTATCAAGTTCGATGTTGATTCTATGTATATGTCAGCGTCTAAATCCCGATCTAGGCTAATATCAGATTGGTCTAGACGAAGCTTCAATCCGAGTCTGAACTAGTCCACGCTCCGATCCTACTTTGGTCTGCTAGTTTAACTAGTATCGGAAAAAAAGCAGTGCGCTCGATTGTTATTTGAATAAATCGAAAAATCGAAAAGGTAAAAGAATAAAAACGAAAAGTGATAGTGACTTGTGGGTTTCAGTGAATCCAAAGAGGAGATTTGAAGTCGAAACAAATTCTAGAAACCTTTTCAAAAGTAGGATTTTCAGAGGACCTTGGAAAACCAGTCCAGTTCTCCAAAATCCAAAGTGACAATATAGTGCACACTTCCCTCATTATATGCACACTCAAAAGCCCATTAAAACTTGACTCCTACTTGATATCCGGAATCGAGCACTATGATGTGGCGCAAAAGTCGGAGTTAAGATATTGAATGAATGACAGATCAATGTTTTATCTTGTAGAGTACAGTTTTGCTTATATTAGTTTAACCAACGATCTACAATCCTGAAATGTATTTGTTCGTGCAAATCCGAAGATGCAAGAATAATAAATCCTCCATAACTGAGACCGTCATTCTATTCAGGCTCATTAAGATAATCTTAAAACCAGAAAGGACTTCTTCCTTATGTTACTGATACTTATTCATTTACTTTTCGTCTTTCTGTGTCTGTTATCAGTAAGACCGAATGTGTGCGTGTGTGTGTTTATCTTTACTGTTATTGTACATTAGCAACTTTTTCCTTCATGAACAGACAAAATGATGTCATGGGTTTTTCTTCTTCTTTTTGTGCTGTTCTTATGTTTATTTTTAACATAATCTTTTTTCTTCTTGCCTTCTCACTAAATAAAGCTTATAACGAACATTAGAAGCCCAGTGGGCTTCTATTATGTCCCACAAGAAAGGCAAAATTTTCTCAAAAAGTACCCTATGGGGGCAGGGTTTTCAAAAAAAATTTTAAAAAATTTCTTGCCAGACTGGGCTTCTAATGTGAAGGGGGTTAATGGTATCAAGACCATATTTTAAAGATTATGCAAACCAAATTCATTTATTAATAACCAAAGATGTACAAGTGGCATTAATAAGTATGGCAAGTAAAACCTATTCTTCAAGCTAATTCCCGTTTAGACATAATACTAATACAAGTCAAAGCTGTTGCTGATCATGTTATGCGTTCAGATCATTTCCGTGCTGAATCAAGAATCGAAGTAAGTACATTCGTTAATATAGTGAATGAAATGGGACGTAATAACAAAATTAAAATTCAGTTATGTACGTATAATCAATCTAGGAACTATTTGCAACTGGGAAATGTAAAAATTTATTTAAAAATGAGTTTGTAATAAAATATTTTTTTGATTGAGAATTTATAACTTGTATTATGAGAGAATTCAAGAATAATACTATTTCCATTATCTTGTGTAAAAAAACTCACACAGCAAAGAAAAGTATATAAATTAAAATTTACGTTGATTATATCAGTAAACACCTTCAAACAATTTCTTATAACATTTCGATGCTTTATCATTGAAATGACTATGGACTAGAAGAAAAAATAGACAATAAAATATCAGAATGTAGATAGAGTTTAAATTTGTTTTAATCTCATTTTTTACCGTCGCCTGTTGAACTATATTGACATAAATAACAAAAATTTGTTCTACACATAGTACACACCATTGCATTACAACCTTCAGACTTTCCAACCATTGCAAAACAACCTGGACAATAAATAATCTTGAGTGAACCTTAAATGAAAAGACATTTAATATCTTCGATGAAACGTTTTTTCCATATAACAATATAATAACATTTACAAAAAGTTGCGAAATTAAATTGGAACTCGCAAGATAAACCGGACTCGAAATGTATCGTTTACCTCTTCGAAAAAGAGACTATGGCTAGTCCACTATGGTAGAAGTTCGCAAACGCCTTTTCTGACATCTTCTTATCAAAACTCGTTTAGTATCACAGCTTTCGATTAAGAGCCTGAGTATCTCGTAAAGCATTTTTGATTTTTTTTTGAAATACTACTGACTGTTAGGAGATCTCTGAAAATCCGATGGTGCTTTAGTGAATCACACCCAAGTTTTTCATCGTGGTCTACAATCTTCGACTAATGTTGAATATTTTCTGAAGGTTACAGCCATTTCTGACAGGAACTGAGTTAGTTACGCGGATTTGAACTTTACATGGCTACAGGCAAAAACCGGCAGCTGAAGTTCCTTCGATCTGAAGATGAAAATAAATAATGCCACGATGATCAGATAGCCGATTACCTGTGTCTCGAGTGTTTTTGACATTCCCAGATCTCCAGATTTGGAGATAGCATGGTCTGCGGAGAACGTCTCTAGCTCCCGGACCATAAGAGATGAGAATCTGGGACTTGTCGCGAAATTATAGATCAACATCCAGGGTCTACAGTCCAATATTTGGAATCGAAAATCCAAAACTTCTTCAATGGTGAGAAAGTTTCTGCAATAAGGTTTGAAGAGGCCTACCACCTGCAGGCGGTATTTCTAAATTTATTTTCCCTAAACGAATAGCCCCCAGATTCTACTATCTAGAACTGAAAACCGCATCTCGCTAGCTATTTTCTGTCAAAAGTTATT
This sequence comes from Didymodactylos carnosus, assembly GCA_905250885.1. Taxonomy (NCBI): domain Eukaryota; kingdom Metazoa; phylum Rotifera; class Eurotatoria; order Philodinida; family Philodinidae; genus Didymodactylos; species Didymodactylos carnosus. Next base: position 1,543 of record CAJNOQ010005443.1, on the reverse strand, counting down.
GAAAGAACAAATGGAATGGATTATAGTTTGAAATGGATAGTAGCAAATTTTAATGCATGTATAAACGAATAATTTTCGTTACCTAGATTTTTTAATAAATCTTTATCATCTCGACGAGCAGCAAGTGTTTGATATACTGCACATGTCATTCCAACATGATATTCAACTTTACATTTAGTACAATAACTTTTAAAACAGTTATCACATATATAAATTGTTTGACTACGAAAAAAATGAAAAGCAAGCAAAAGTCAAAAATTTATTCTTATGTTAACGTTTTGAAAGTAAGAAAAACTAAATTAGCCATTTTGTAGCCCTGACCTCGCTCTATCTCTTAGCTACACTCCAAATGTTTCACATCAAAATCCACAACGAAATAACAACTTTTATGACGATTGCCATGCATTTTTTCATTAATTTTTTTAAATTCTGCGTATGGTGGTGCTTTCAGTAAAAGTACCATAACTCCATAAAAACAAAAGACTTTTTGACCGGGTTTGTTTTCTTTTGATCAGAAATGATTGCTCTACTCTAACTAACTGCAAAATCAAAACTTCGATCAAGTTTTCTGCTTGTTGCTTGAGCGCATTGTTTGAAACGAAATGTTGTCAATTTTTGACGTCTTTTTGAAACGTCGTTCTCTAGCACACCATCTGCTCTGGAAAACTTTTTTACACACCACGAGAAAGAGCACATCTGAAAGTGCTAAGCACAAACTGAGTTCTCAGTTTTCCTACAGTTTTTTACGGAAATAATAGCAGAAGAAAAAACATTCGAGTCGAAAAAAATACCAAATTCACAAAGTTTTTATCTTTTTCGCTTTTCGTATAATCTGCTCAGTCTTCTTGATTGAAGTATATGAGTGAATGATATAGCCATTGTACCTTTTAAAGAAAAAAAAGTTGCAAATAAAACAATTCAAAAGTGTATAATCGAAAGAGTTATATCGATTGTCTATAACATCGTTTCCCAATTTATTTTAGCCATGGAACCCTTTCATAAAATTTAAAACTTTGCGGAACCCCAGTAGTATTTTGACATAATATTTGACAAAAATTATTAAAGACGACGTATTTTTTTTTACATGGTGAAATTAATTTTTATTTTCTTATTCTTTTCTGGCGGAACCCTTGGTTTCACTTCAGGGGACCCAGGGTTTCATGGAACCCCATTTGGGAAACGCTGGTCTATAAATACAACGCAGAAATCATTGAGTTTGAATGAGAAAAAATGTAACCACCAAATGCTCTTTCTACACACGTTTTTCTTTAATTTTTCACTCCAACCTGAGGACAAAAACTTTTTTGAAAACTAAATAGATGAGAATGTAGTCCGCGCAAAATCGTATCGATCCCTTTACTGTCGAAAATGTCTCATTAACTCGTTATTAGTAAAGCGAACCTATTATGAAACTCAGTGTTGGTAGAAAGCTCCACTGTTCATTCTTTTTCCTCCTCTTTACCCAATATTTGAAATTATAAAATATGATTCATTGAACTATTTTGAGCAGACTCGGCAGAAGACATGTGTTGAGTAGACCACA
>CAJNOQ010005442.1:0-15319 GCA_905250885.1 Didymodactylos carnosus | reverse complement strand
TCAGCTTACTCTACTACTCTTCACTAAGGCATATCATGAAGGGCATGATTCGATCTAATATTATGTGCATATAACATTAATTTGAAACTCGTTGGGGTCCAGCTGGACCCCAGGTGGGCGGATGAGGTTAAGGATATCCACGCCTTCTAAATAAAAAAAAAATCGATTATTTTTTATTACTTTAAGATATAATTTCAACGCTCCTCTTTCATATGTCAAAGTTATTTTTCGGAAAAATGTGTTTTTGACCTTCAGCCTGGGCACTGGTATTTACGAAAAAACCAAAAAAGCTTTCTTGTGTTTCAAAAGAACGATTTCTGACATGCACGTGCATTACACGTTTCTGCACGTGCTCATTGGATGCACAATCATCGATTATCTGAAATTATAATTTATTTTTGAAGAATCTTTCAGTTTTCTTTGAATATTACAAAAACAACTATTGTGAACTTTGTTTCGTGTTTTTCTCGAAAAGCGATTTTTGTTTTCAGCCGGCTCAACCTGACCATATTAGGACTTGACTTAAACTTCAACCGATCGACTTCAAATTTTAACTAGAAGTACACAAGACCTTATCTCAGAACCTATTTTTTGAATTTTTTGTTGATCCCTTTTTCTTTCTATGTTACGGAGTTTTCTAGTGGCGGATCGACGTGATGGCAAGGTGTGGCAATTGCCGCACCAAAAAATTGGTGCGACCACATGGGTGTGCTCTTAGTTTCAAAGGCGGTTTTTTTTTGTTCACTACTGATACTTTTCGAAATTTGTTGCCACATCAGAAAAACAGACTCTGGCTCGCCACTGGAGTTTTCAACACTAGAAAGTCAGACTTTTAGAACGCTTTTTAGCATTTTTGCTATAACTCGAAACGAATGTGCGATATATCAGCAATATGTGAAAATGTGTGTCTACAAACAACGACAATGTGAATCACTATTTTTTAATGAATTAAAAGAAGTTAAGGTTATGAGATACAGCAAGATTAATTGTTTTAGACAAAAAATATGTTTTGTTATAAAGAAACGAAATAATTTCGATGTAATCAGTAATGGAAAGCAGTGAATGTAAAGTGCTATGCTATAACTCGAAAAGAATGTGAGATAAACAAAGATCCAAAACGTAGAATCTGAGGTAAGGTCTTATGTACCTTTAGTAAAAATCTGAGTCGATCGAAAAATGGGGGGTACATGTTCAAGTAAAAAGTCAAGTTTTTCAGAGCTTCCCTTTCCTTAAAAACAAAGAAAAATATAGTGAGATGCTAACAACTATGTACCACTGGTTGTCTGCACAGAACAATGGTCAATCGTTGAAGTAAAGAATAATAGTTAAGCAAAAAGCTACAATACTGTTAATAATATAATAAAAAATAGGCGTAATGAAGACAATGAGCACCAAAAAGGGAGACCGCGAAGCTTTGTTCTACTATTATTTGGTAATCTATAGTTTAAATTAAAATCATAAAATAGATGAGTTTCATGTTGTCCGTAACAATATACTGCTTTAATGATGTGTTTTTAAATAAAACACAGTATAAAGAGTAGTATCTAATAATTGACCAAACTTAGCCCGATCGACCAAGTTTGAATACGAATAAACCGTATAGTATAACAGACACGAAAGTTAGAAATAATGAGATAATTTCCAAGCCTGTTGACCAATCGACATGCACATACCAATTGTTCTTTACTAAGTCCCGATAGTACGATAAATTTGAGGCTACAATTGGTAAAAAATAGTAGATTAGAAGAAGAAAAACTTTCGTTTTTATCTCGAAATTGAAGCTAAATTTAAAGCCTGGAAAATAAGCTTCTTAAAACGAAATACTTACGATCTCTGTATAAGCCCTCCAAATGCATCATATCTCTTGACAGATAGGAACCAACTAATATCAATGCAATTAGAATGAATATAAATGATAAAATAAGTAAAATAAGTGGAAATAAACTGAGAAATACACCTAGTGTTCGTGTACTAGACGTATTGATTGAATGAACAAATATTATCATGAACGAAAGTCCAAGAAATATTGCAGCTATTATTGTACAGGCAGCAATACCTTTTGTCGATGGCGTATAATCACAACCGCAAACCGCTTTCTGATCTCGATTTGTTCGATATAAACAAATGTCAGAAGTAGAACAGTTTACATTTGTCGGAAATAAATTAGGAGTACAAGTTTCAATTGCATCATTTTGATATCGGATACATCTTGTAAATAAACCAATTGTTGTCGTATTTGTTGTATTTCGATCATTAATACTATTCGGATAGGCAATTTTCCAATGATTATGACCCATTGCTACCACATGAAAAATGAATGATATGATAACCAATACAAGCACTCCAAAGTAAAACAATTTCGCTTTTTCCACCATTTCTTTGCACGAATTGTGCACAAGTAGTAGCTAAGTGTTTATTGCCACTTCTTAAAATAAAATAGAGAGATGAAAGGTGTTGCAGTGCTAGTATTACATGATTGAAGATCATAGAACATAGTAATGCTCTTTCTCAATATTTGTTCGGATCTCCGTAATCAGAACATAATCATACTACCCATTATCAAATTTTTGAACTAATTTGTGCCAAATAAACACAAACATTTTTAAAAAGAACCGGTATGTTCATGTTCATTAGCAACGAATAAATTTTTTTTAAAAAGTTTAAGTTTTAGTGATATACAATATCCTCAACGGATAGTCTAAAACACTTGAATATTGTACGTACAGCCTTGAAAAAAAGAAAACGGTTAGAAAAATTTACATTTTTTCTGTCTTTGTCCATTTTATTTACATCGTTATTTGTATGTGAAATCTATTATATATATGCGATGCTTACATAGCATTATAAATGTAAAAAAAACAAAATTCAGGAGCAAGGTTATAGGCTGCGTATATTATATGTTATTACACACATACACTATGTTTCATCATGTTTAAATTAAATTATTACATTGTATATCAAATGTGAGGGTTATATTTTGACCGTAAAAAAGCAAGTAAATTTGTACGTGCACAGCTAAATATGAGCAATAATATATACATTTTATCCCTCTCCCTAAAATAATTATTGCAAGAGAAGTGGTTAAGAAATCCAACAGAGTAATTGTCGTAGCACAATGTCTCAAGCAAAATAAAGAAGAAAAAAATCTGTGTAGATCCAACTACGTTGGACGTTTTTGACCTTAAAAAAATGGATTGTAGAATAAAAATGTACCCTTTTTTTTCTTTTTTTTTCACCTTTTCGTTTTACTATAATTCTTTTCCTCGGTCTTGCTTTCAAAATGTTTTTAGTACGATGTGTTATAGGATACAATATAAATTTTCATACTATTTTTTAGATCATCATATCTAATTTCAGTAATTCTGATCATCTGGAGATGATTGTAGAAGCATACAATACTCAATTTAGAAAAGAAAGCTATTGAAATATCTGTAATCTATCGCACGTGTAGTTTCGCGAATCAAAGATGGGCAATTATTTTAATATTTTAAATTTTGTCAATTCTATAACATTGAAATACTTGCGAAAAACATTCATCCATTTCTGTTATCGATTCTGATCACTCTTTGTTGAAATATTTAAAAGTTTTTCACTACATAACCATTTGTCTCTCTGCAAATAAATGTTCTAATAGCCTTCAAAAGTTGGATTCTAAGCATTGTCTTTACAAGGATTCAAATAGATCAAATCAAAGACGACTACGTTGAAACACAGGAATTTTTTGAAAAAAATCTAAGATATCTATAAGAAGATACATAGTCGCAACTAGGTACGATGGTTTTTGTGCTGAGGAAAATTTAATAACGTGAAAAAATTATTTTTGTGCTCATGTTCACTCTAAATAATTCATTTACATTTGGCTTTTTTAAGACATTCGTCCTATACAGTATGATGCTGTGTCTGTCATTTGCTTTATGTGTAAACAACTTACTCTGTTAATTATCACATGTTTCCGAAAAATTTTTAAATATAGTTCGATCTCATTGTTGTGCAGCATAATTTTTGAATTTGATTGATGCTTGCTAGTGTTTTCGCTCTGACTCAAGTAAATAATATCTCTCTATTACACCTGTTATATTAGTGGTGACTTTTAAAAAGAAAGAGAGAGAAAGACAATTGAATTATAAGCACAAAAAGTTTGTCAATGTCTTAAAATATATTCTGTATTCAATATCATGCACTAAAATGTAAAGTGCATTAGAAATAGATATAGGAGCGCAGAAGCAAATATATGTTTCTTTTCTTTTGTATTTTTCTTCATCGAATTGATATTTTGATTTATTTCTGTAGGTGTGTGAGCATCAAAATTAATAAGTCATCCTAAAAAACATGACGAGAGATTATAAAATAAAATTTATTGTACGCTATTTGCAGTTTATATGATTTAGTACTTTGTCTAGAAACAATGACAATGTGAACCGCTATTTTTTAATGAATTAAAAGAAGTTAAGGTTATGAGATACAACAAGATTAATTGTTTTAGACAAAAAATATTTCTGTTAGAAAGAAACCAAATAATTTCGATGTAATCAGTAATGGAAAGCAGTAAATGGAAAGTGCTATACTGTTACTATGTGATTTGAGTGAGAAGAAACTATACATGGTTGTGTAATCCTAGATTTAGAGCATCGGTTTTAAATGAAAAGTGATCTTTCTAAATACACATAAACACGCATATTTCATAATCCTATGGTTCGTTTAACTCATCACAACTGTTGTACGGATTGGCTGTATAACCATTCTGTCAATCTACTTCTAATAGTTTCTTAAACATAAGATTTCCTGGAAGTTTTGAGAAATAAATTCAATAAAAAATAAACGTGCGAGGGTAAATCGAGATTTTTTTCAACCCCACGAGGAGAACAAAATGTATGTCCTATTGCTGCACTTAGGATTAAATTCCATTTTGTTAGAAACGAAATCCTCGTATATTCTCCTCTTTATATTATGCTTTTCAAAGGACTATGTTTAGTGAAATTTAATAGGAAATGAAGAAGAGAAAAAGAAAAACAGAAAAGAAAAGCATATTACTATCACATAGTAGCATTATTGCATTATTATGTTCTAAACAGGAATATGAATGGTCTCATAATTAAAAAGGAAAACTATATAATTAGGACATTTTTATTGTAATCACAACACCATATCACGGCAATAGAAGAAGACTTATGTATGAGTACAATAGTGAAAATGAACAAATGAAGGAAAAACACGTTGTATTTGTTTTTGATTGAAAAAATTCAACAAAAAATTAATTGCCGTTGTTAATCGTTGGACTAATGATGTATTTACCGACAAAATCTCTAAATAATTATTTAAACAATGGAGAAAGAAAATGAAAGAGAGAGAGAGTTTTAAGTTGCAATTATTCAATAATTATATGATGATCGACGTAGTTAAACAACGTCGACAAAAACGTGTGTATAAATATTTAGCGATTATATATAAAAAGTACACAATAAATTTGACGTTGTTTACGGTTCACGTGAGTTGAAAACAGTTGATATACATTATTTAAAATTCATCACTAATGTTATGAACATTAGTTGATTAAACATACAAACTAAAACTATAGTTTTAATTGAGTAATACTGAATTAGATTTGGCTACAACAATGGATATTAATACATATATGTTGCAGGCAAACTTAAATTTGAGTTTTACCTGAATATAATTAAACAAAATTAAATGTTGGCATCATCTAAGAATATTTCTGACTTCAGTCGACTGAAGTCAGGAATATTCTTAGATGATGCCAACGTTTAATTTTGTTTAATTATATTCAGACAAAACTCAAAATTTAAATAAAACTTTAAATTTAAGTTTTGCCTAGTCAAAACTTAAATTGGAGTTTTGCCCAAGTAAATTTAAAATATGCCTGAAGTTTAAGTTTTGCCTACTACATATACCGATACTTTCCTTCATACTATAAAGAAGAAAGAATAAAACGGCTAGTTTCTAACTCTAATAAATAGATCGTCGTATTCGAAGGGCGTTATTTTTACAACAAGTTTTGTGTGATTTTTCAAACAGGTATTTAATTAGAATCAAATGAAATTAGCTTTGTACTATATTTCAACTTAATTTGTCGTAGACTATAAGATAAAATTTGTTTAAGTAATAATCTTACAGCAGTGAAATGTAATACATGAAGATAAATGTTCCCTTTGGCTCAGATTGAGCTGACTTCAAAAAAATTTTATCTATAGATAAGTTCATTTTTTCGGGCAAGAATATATATTTTGTTGAATACCCTGTATAGTGAGTGAATTTAGATTCAAGAATAAATTTTTTTCTTGTTTCATATACATTAGGAAAGGTCTAGATTGCCTCTAGTCAAAATTTCAAAGTGTCATATAAAATAGTTGTTGGATGAGTAGAACAGTAACAAAGAAAATGTCTTTTTTTTTATATATTATACCAAATAAAAATCAAGCCAGGCTATTAAGTTAGTTTCATTGCCAATGGCACAGTATATATCAGAAACTGAGAAAATTAAAGTCGGTTTTTTATTGATGAAAGTATTGTAAGTGGAATAAAAATATTTTTATGAACATCATACCAAATTCTCTAATGTATCATAATGTGTTTCTAAAAAATAGTGCCTGCAATATCTTTTTGTTAGCTACTATTATTAATGATCATAAAAATGAGCAAAGACGATGGTAAAAAAATACCAATAACCTCATTTATAAACAGTTAATTAGTTCTGTGAATTTTGTGTACAAAAATCACACAATCTTTTCTCTATACTTGTTACGAAACAAATTTTAAATATAATTTTTCTTCAATCTTGACGTTTGATTCTGTTGTTTTGTTTTTTCTTTAGAAAATGAGTCTCAATTAAAAGCGGAAGGATGTTTCACTTTTTTTCTTTCTACTCATTTTTTTTCCTCTATTAAAACAACAGCAATTAGATGCTAATGATTGAAATTTTACTAATGAAGAAAGACGTATTACTTAAGGCAACAAATAATTTTTTTCAACAATAAACAAAACATTGTCTATAATACGTTTTCTTTTTTTATTATGTACTATCTAGCTTTGAAAAACTCAATCAAAATAGAAAATATTCCATATTCGAGAACAATCACATGTTGAAAATATTTTTTTCATCAGATGAATGGACAGAAAATGGTGTTTGAGTAACCCAGTGTCTGTCTGAATATTAAAAGAATTCATTTTTAAAAAAAATAAAATGAAAGAGAGGACCTTATTTGAAGAAAAAGTAGCAAAATTCTAGTGAAAGAATAATCTGAATATTTTTTGTATTTTTGATCATAATATTACATCCGTGAGGTCACTTTAAACACAACATTACGCTAATTTGTAATTAAAACCTATCGGTTTTATTGAAAAATGTTCTATAATTTAATTTCAGATTGTATTGTTTTGAAGACCTTATTAACATTTTTGTTTCAAGAAATTGAACAATAGTCGTACTGGTTATTATTATTATTATTATGATATATTCTCAAAAATCAACGCTTTACAGTGATCTCTAGTCATTTTTTTTCTCTAAACAATAATCTTCTCTCCTATTAACGTGTTTCCAATTGATTTTGTATTATATCTAACATAAAGTTCTGATACATAGACAAATTTCTTTTTTAATTATCCAGTTTTTATTAAAATAAAAAAACAGGAAGAATAACACAAACAACTACTTTCTTTTATCTTATTTTTCCCTTCTTCTTTATCGTATCTTTCGTTTTTTCTTTCATTTTTTCTTGATTCTTTCTTTCTCTCATGTTTAATCATAATGATCTAATTGGTAGCCGTGATGTTGGTCTTTCATTCTTATATCGTTCACATAAAAAAGGTTTACACAGAAATAGTTCACCAGCAGTATATTATTCATTATCATTATTGCCAATGCCTTATTTATCGAAAAACAATCGTTCAACACACTCTAATTTTCAAATTATGTTATACAATTTTCTTGAGAGACCCGTTGGTTTCAGATGTTTTTTCTACCATTTTACCGTGTAAGTAAACTATTTTTATTTTTAATTTAACTTTAATACTTGCAATATAATAATGATTTTACAGTATTGAGTAAAATCAACGTCAGAATGTTTGAGCAATTTGTTTTCGATATAAATATTTTTGGAAGTCTGGATCAAAATTTTGCAATAGTATAGTTCGTAGTAGTTGTATATAGGTATGTTTTTTCTTTTCAATTGTGGTTTTGTTCATAAATATAAAGTTTTAAATTAAAGACATATCGTGTCGTGTGAGAGATTGCTATTAAAAGAAATTTGATTAACAATAATCTTTTCTGAGAACTCAACATCGTAATAGACTCTTAAAATGTCAAAAGTAGAAATTTAAGATGAATGATGAATAATTATGGGGTTTTTAGACAGTTCACATTAGAGTAAATATTTTGCTGGTGATAGCGTAATCAATGCGATTGTTTTTCAGCTGTAAAATGTATTTAAATCAGATCGCATGTAGAGAGATTTTGTCTATCTTTTATCATAAGTTTATGACCGAAAAATGTCATTCTTAACAAACAACAACTAACGGATATATTTTGGATTATGATTGATTACAGTTCTGGAAGTGACTGTTAATTAGTCGTTATTGATATTAAAATAGTCAGTAATTATTATGTTCGAATAAACTAGTAGCTTATATCATATCCCAGAAATTCTATACATACAATTGAAGAAGCAAAAGTTGCTTACTTAAGGGTACCCCTCTCCCCTTTTTGGACTTTCCGTAGAAATGCTGAGAAATAAAAACTAAAAGTCACTAAGGCTTCATATATTCAGAATTGATTGGAAACGCAATGAAAAACATGTTTTCGTTTTTGTTTCAAGCTTTTAAGTATGGCCATTCACGAGTTTTCAGAAAACGCAGTTTTTCATTGTGTCACATTATGATCCTCCTTAAATTTCATCCAATCGAGTTAAATATTTTACGAGAGGTACTCAAGGTCATATCGCAGAGGTATTTTTGGGGAAATTTTCTTAAGACCTTTCCTAATCGAGACAAAAAAATAGTTTTCGAGAAAAAACGCATTTTGTACACAGTGCACATTTTTCAGAGCATTTGCCGCGATGCTTATATCTTCACAAAAACTCATCAGAAAATTCTGGAAGACGTCTCATTATGAAGAAAGTACTTTCTTCTATCAGACTATGTGTAAGCAAAATTTTGAATGTACGGAAAAGGAAAGTTTATGAAACTAAAAAATTGAGTTTTGTAGGCTTTAAAGAAAAAACTTCAAAAATTTTTGAAGAAAGGTCGTGGAGTACTGGGAATGATCTGATTTTGTAGCCCACACGTTCCTCTACATTAGATTATGCTCCGCTTAAAATTCGAAAGTTTTTCAAAAAACAGAGGATTTAAACATGTCAACTTCATTTAATTAGAAAGTCGTTTAGTTTCCACACTTATCGGAAGATCAAAGAAATTCTTGAAGCTTTATACAAAAGAATTGAGATTGCAAAACTTAAAAATTCTCATACCACACGATCTACTCAAAGGGTAGTGTATTTAGTGAATTTGCAATAAATGGTGCATATTAAACAATAGACACTAGCGAACAATCATTCATCTAAGTGTCTTTAATATTACGCATCCTAAAATAGAATGAACTCCCTCAATTGATGAACAACTTTTGATTTGAATATGCCTTTGATTCTGCGATTTTTGACGAGATAATCTTGACATCATATTCTGTCTCCTAACTAATGTGCAGAGTACAATAAAAAAATTCAGATCTCAATCAAAATCGATGAAATTGAGATCAAAATTTAACACTACAACAATATTTATTAGCAGTCATTGATAGTAGAAGACTAAATTACGTTTTAGATTAACAGATTTTTCCAGGCATTTACTCGAAAATTCTCTGGAGAAAAAAAATGCGTAACCCGAATCTTTGAATGAAATTAGCTACAATTATCACCATAATTGGATACTCACGATTTTGAATGAGTAATGATATTTTTATTATGGTGTGCACATTAGACAGAATATGTTGCCAAGGTTATCTTGTTTAAAAATCGCAAAATCATAGATTCGAGCAAAATTTCGGCATCCTGTAATTCTTCGAAAAGCGTTACAGCTTGTGCAGACTTGTACAAGAAACTTTTAGGCTATCTGACTGTGTCATCGGAGTTAAAAGAGTAATAGGGATGCTGGAAATCTAAATCATATGTTTAAAAAACTGTTAATTATGCGAGCTGAAACGTTCTTTTCACATGAGACAGTGTTTCAAAATGTCTGTTTTGCAAAGATTACAGATTACTAGCATATTCCAACCGAAAATCATTGATTAATCATGCGAATTTATTCGATGTTGGAATGCCTTAGTACTGCTTTGAAAAACAAATTTTACTCTTTCTTTTTTTCAGTTTTGTGGTGGTATTGGTTTGTTTGGTGCTTAGCGTTATTTCAACAATCGAAAAATTTGCGTTGAAAATCAGTCTTTATGTCTATTGGATTGAAATATTTTTAGTTATATTTTTTGGTACAGAATATCTATTAAGACTGTGGTCAGCTGGTTGTCGAAGTAAATACATGGGGATTTATGGTCGATTTCGTTTTGCCAAAAAGCCTATTGCAGTTATAGGTATGTAGATATTACTCTTAGTCATCAATACGATCCGATATAGGATAATGTTTTCTTTGCTTTCTTTAGATTTGTTTGTTGTTATTGCTTCTACACTTATGATTGCATTTGCTAATGATAAACAGGCATTTGCAGCGTCCGCAATAAGGTATGTATCAAACAGAGTCATAGTAGTCAAGTAGAGAACGCAGCACAAAAGACTATAAAAACTTATCGTAACTATTTATCTTCTTGTACAGAGGTGTTAGATTTCTTCAAATTTTGCGAGTATTACATGTTGATCGTCACGGTGGTACATGGAGATTACTCGGAAGTGTTGTTTATATTCATCGACAGGTTAGTGTTTTCGATACACTTTCTTCTACTCTTTTCGTAATAGCTCATCTGATTATACTAGGAATTAATAACAACGTTGTATATTGGATTTTTGGCTCTAATATTTTGTTCTTATCTTGTGTATATAGCAGAAAAAGATGAAAAAAAGGGAGGTGAAATGCGAGGCGTTAAAGCCAATGACAGTCATTTCGAAAGTTATGCTGATGCACTATGGTGGGGAGTAGTAAGTGTCGATAGATAATGCATATTGTGAAAAGATGATAGGTCATAATGTTCATTTTAGATCACAATAACAACTATTGGGTAAGTTTAATTTAAATACATGGCAAATACACATATTCACCTTTATTTACAGGTACGGTGATGTCTATCCTGTCACATGGTAAGTTGAATGTCTTTTAAAAGTCTCATATTTGTGTCACATTATATGCTTATTTTTTTACTATAGGGTGGGAAAAATCATTGCTTCTTTTTTTGCCATTTTTGCCATTTCATTTTTTGCATTACCAGCGGTGAGATGATAAAAACAAACTGAAACATATATTAATATAAACTTGATGTCTGTCATTATGTAGGGTATCCTCGGTTCTGGTTTTGCACTCAAAGTTCAACAAAAACAACGACAAAAACATTTCAGCCGTCAGATCCCAGCTGCAGCAACTTTAATACAAGCGGCTTGGCGAGTCTACGCATCAGCTTCGGACAGCAATTGTGTTGCCACATGGAATATTTATCTGCGTGCGAATCCTAACGTTGTCAATCAAACTTTCACCCAAAACAATCACACTTTTGCGGGTATATCAAAGAATCAATTACTGAGATGTATGCATAATAGCGTTCTATCTCTCTTTCTTTAGGAAGAACGGCAGAAAAATTAAGATATCTACGTTTATCTGGCTCAAGTAGAAAAAGTCGATCGAAACGCGGAAGTCAAGCCCCAAGTCCAAATTGTTTACAGTCACCAGTAGCAGGGGATGGACGTAGCTCCAGTTCATCAGCGTCGAATACCACAGGTAAGTTGATCAAGTCGCGTAACTCAAGATGGATTGTTTCTGCTTACTTCGTCTCTATTACATTTATCTATTATTACATATTGTTTAGCAAAGATGCAAAAGAAACTAATCGCATATTTTATCTTTTATTTCAAAGTCTGTTTCTATGTTCGACTGCTCAGAGATTCGCACGTATATTACAGACCTTGAGTGATGGCCGGATATTCGAAGTTTTGCAAATCTTATTCGCATGAGAACACTCGCTTCGAATTGTAAAAGCGTTTATAATCTGGAATAATAAAGCAACCGGAAAACATTAAATCAATGAGAATTAATAGGAAAAAAATTGAAGATATAATTTATTCTTTCACGAAATAGTTTTTCATCAAAGTATGTGTAATGAATGTCAGTAATGCAACTTCCATGTCATCATAATCGTAAAGAAATGGCCGATTAAGGGCAACCAATAAGTCGATTTATCGTGCACTGTCACGATTTAAGCTGAATGTTTTTCTGATTAATTGACAATTTTTTTAAAATCGCGATTAAGTGTTAAGCTTCATGAGAGCTTTTTTCAATTTTCAGGTTGTATTTTGAGATCTTTTATTATTTATACTCTTAAATAAGTAAGTTCTAGAAATTAGGAGACATCTCATTTTGAAAACACCTCAGTCTATCTAATTTTGTCATTAAAATTATTTCATCCCTCACAGAAATAACAGAGAAGTGTTTTTACCAGTCCTGTTTTATAAGACATTTAATTTCATATAAAGAAATATCGAACTAGGTTGAAAAAATTATCATTTTAAACCAGAATAGGAATGTGAGTGCCCTAAAGAATTTTTATTATACATTGTTGATATGTCTCTTACAACATCGTAAAATTGCTTGTAGATTCTTATTTTCCAGGATGTTATATTGCACCTGCTGACCATGAAGAAGAAGAAGAACAAGAACCGGAAGAAGAGACACCATTAAGATATCACAAACTATGGACATTAACAGATGACCATAAAAGAGTGATCAGAGCGATACGAAAAATGCAACTCGTTGTAGCCAGAAAACGATTTCAGGCAAGTAAATTATTAGTTGTAATCTTTGTGAGTGAAAAATCTGTTCTGTTTTTCGTTGTAGCAAGCTCGGAAGCCATATGATGTGCGCGATGGTAAGGTTCTTTACGTAGTTTATTGTTCTAAGAAAATTTGATTGATATTTTCATTTGTTTTCTCTCTAGTACTTGAACAATACTCACATGGACATATCAACATGATGATGAGAATAAAAGAATTGCAACGCAGGTATGAATAAATACGTAAAGCTCGCTGACAATCAGGACAGTTCGACAAACAAGTTATGAACAATCTAAAATTATAATCACACAACTCAGAAAATAGCCACTTTGAGTTAGTTTAATCATGATACTTTTAGATTAGAACACTCAATTGGTAAACAACCACCAATTATCGGAAGTGACACATCTGAAAGAGATCGATCAAAACTAACGGTATTATCTCGGATGACTCGTATAGAAGCTAATGTGGTAGAAATGGGGCAAACATTACAGAATATTGTTCAACTTCTCCAGAATATTGATGAAAAACTAAATGAAGCACTATCATCGCCGCCACGGATAATATATGGACGCACGGAACCGCTACATTCAGATGGTACATTTGCTTCAGTAGATGATGAAATACCGTAACCGTCGAATATCTGTTGAAAGTAAATTTGTTAGGTGTCAAAGAGGAAAGCTACACAACGCAAAAAAGCCATGAAGTGGTCTGTTATAGTTTTGATTAATAAAGATCTGAATCACTTCTGTACCGTGGTGAGTTCTATTGTAGGTTTTATCGATAATATATCGACTGATCGATTATGTTTTACTAAAATAGAGCGATCATAACTTTTTTCATTCCATTTCTATTTTTATACTACTATTTTCTCACATATTTGTATTGTTGTCGTTTTGGCGAGTTAAAACTATGAAGAATATACATTTGCCGTTAATAAGTGTTATGAGTAGAACCCACACAGAGTAAGATGTGGCTCTTACACATATCAGCATATAAGTTCAACGACTTTTCTCTGCTCCCGGTCTATCAAGTGAAAGTGCAATGACGCCGTTCGAGAGCACTTTTGCCGATAATTGCACCATGCCTGCCTTATTTTCGCTGAGATCAAATATGTTCTGGATGGTTTTAGAGTCCAATGCATTTGGACGATAGCATTTATGCCTCCCATGAAGTCCAAACATAAAAAGTACATTTCGTGACTTTGGTGAATTCCATAAAATCAAAATCACGGCATTACTTTCATTACTTTTACATCAGTTTCACTATAATCGATTGAAATCCAGATTTTGTTCCACTTTAATCTGATTATATCCATGGGATTTTTGAATTATAATCGAATTTTAATCGCAACATTTTTCTCTTGGTCGATGAAACGAACGGAATTTATAATAAAACGAAAAGCTTCAACAAGACGTGGTGTGTAAGATATTTATCAAAAAACTCAGATGATAACTCAGAACGAGCATTATTGACAGTATATAAAAGCTTCGTGCGTTTGGTATTATCATACGTATCACCAATACCTTCGATTGTAGATCAAAACTATTGAAAAAAATGACTAATAATCCAAGACAAAGGTTTGAGACATGCACTAAGAGTACCATTTTACACCTCGGGTACGTAGGTACACCAACACCTTTAGCAAGAAACTATTTTTGATTATTTCAAACGACAAACACCAAACTATTTAAACAGGTGCATAACTCAAGGAAACACACGAATAATACAAATATTTGTTGAAACAATACTATACAAATGTACAATTAAATTACGCCTAATAGTACGCTGCCGATTATTGAGTACAATTAAAAAGAACAGAAAAAGAAGTAAAACATTCGTTACAATCTGTTGTCTTTGTGCACAAATTATTTAAGGCAAAAGACCACGGTCAACAGCCTGTTGTCAGTTTATTATTTTAATAAACTTTCCTAAACAACTTCTCAATCATAACCGTTATTTGGTTTCCTGTTCATCTTTGCTTTTGAGATCCCCTATATGTATAAGCGCATGCTTCTCTAAACCCCATGCACATATATTATCTAAATATAATTGATTGGTTATATGAAAAACCTAAAGCTAATCCTTCTTCACACAATTGCATAGATGCGTCATCATCATAGTAACTGTAGGATTTGTGTTGCAACTCTGCCCCTAGTAGCTGAAGAATCACCTGGAAATCAAGCTCCTCGATTTGAGCTTGATGTACTCTCTAAAAAAAATCCGTAGCTTACAAAACGAATATCGGTTTTGGCATTTGCTCCTAATAGAAACCGATATCCGTATCGTACAGTCCTGCATAACCGTTTCGCAGAATACGCTTCAACGTTTTT
>CAJNOQ010005441.1:0-15320 GCA_905250885.1 Didymodactylos carnosus | reverse complement strand
CAATATTTCACTTTCAGATCTGTCACTAGCGTTGCTAAACGATATTAATCTTGTTCAATCGGTAAGACATTTCTTCTCCATTCATAAGCCTCTCGGTGAAATAATACATTTTTGTAGATTGATATCCACGTGCACTTGTCGGTTTCGGTGGTGCCAGTCTTTACACCACCAAATAATTAATGGTATATAAACGGTTATTGACATTCCTGTGATGCTTATTTTTACTACGATTAGGTTTTGTAAATGTGAAAGTTAAATGTATTTTCTTTTATTGTTTTTGCCACTAAAGAAAATTTAGCTAATAAATTGAAACGTCTGGCTTAATATGTTATATTGTTTATTAAGAACTGTAAGCAAATTTAAGAAATTAAATAAAATTAAAAGTTTTTAATTTTATTAGCTTATCGTTAGTCGTATTTAAGTATCCCTAATTAAGAAAAACAGAAAAGTGGCGATTCTGGTTATGTTATGGATATGGAAATGAGTCAAGCTCAATTCGACGCATTAGCCACATTAGATCATGGTTTTTTATCGCATTTTCTAAGATATGCGAGGAAGTAGTCCGCATTGAGAAAAAGCAAAACATGATTGTTTTACTATAATAAGGCAGTTGGGCGTTCCCCGTTTATTTATGACGTTTAGTACTGCTGAAACTAAATAATATCTTTTTACTGCAGATTCTAGGTAAACCGTGATTTATAAATAGAAAACACATATTTCTTACAGCTACATTTTTATGCTTTGTTCTGTTTTATTGAAAATCAATTAGGCTTATTATTATTTTTGCCTTATTATTATTTTTGTTCTTATTATTATTTTTGTCTTATTATTATTTTTGCCTTATTATTATTTTTGTTCTTATTATTATTTTTGTCTTATTATTATTTTTGTCTTATTATTATTTTTGTCTTATTATTATTTTTGTTCTTATTATTATTTTTGTTGTTGTCATTATTACTTTCTCTCTTAAATGTTGTCGCCGTGTATTGTTTCTATACATGTATTCTAGTGCTGTCCTCTGTCCTCAGTCAATTTATGTTAAGATGTAATGGGTTCGCCTCCTTCTTCTCATAATTTCTACTGATTTTTTCAACATTTCTTCTAAATAAATAAAGTTTATATCAATTAGGGATAAAATAGGCTAAGCACTGTACACTCGTCATGTCATGACACTTTTGAAAAAACAATCGAAAACAATAAGCGCAGGAGAACAGAGAGGAACGGCAATAACCGACAATCTTGGTGGTTGCTCGAAAATGATCGTGTTCCTGTCTGTGCTACGTTTGGAAACGAAATTTCTGTATGACCACAAATCGGATAGTTCGAACGATGCTGACCACGTTTTCTAGTGGTACGTACCACTAATGGCCGCAAGTTGCTATGGTATCCTGTTTGACACCCCATGTGCAAAAATCAGCGTGGCCAGCAAGCACGCTGGAAAAATTAACAAATTGTGTTAATCCCATTTTGAGCTGACTTTTTGTCGCATCAAATCTAAGTGTAAACGATTAGGAAGACAGTCGTTCAAGTTTTGGAATTCCTGACAATAAGCAGGTATCAAGAAACCTTGAAATTTCTTCATGTAATTACATAGGGTTTTCTCGCTTGTACCATATATCCAGAAGGGAATCTCCGGGCTGTGTCATTCTTTTCATCAGGTCGCCGAGCCATTGAGTGTTGCTAGTATATCGGAATGTATCGAATTAAATAACGTGCCGGCTGTTTACGGATAGAAAATAGCGTTACTATGTGAACAAACTCAGTATGAGCTGTCAAAAATGCCCACATCCTAGATGCTTAAAGAGATAAACATCTATGCGGTTGTAGTGTAATGGTTGCGTTCACGTAGATATCAGCTTCCATATTTTTATTCGGTCTAACGCGTGGTCCAGATTATATGACGCCCTTTTTGGAAAAAGGAAAAGAGAGAGAGAACGCAAAAAATATAGCCATTATGAATCTGTACCTATAGAAACACGCTCAAATTGTACTAACGTGTCAAAGCACATGTGTTATGCACTAAGCACTTACTACCTGCTTGGTTTCAGGTGAAAGAAGTATTTAAAAAGAATATACATCATTTTCTAAGACAGCCGGTACGTTTTAATCCGTTCACTTTTTTGTATCTCCAGCAATTCCGATGAATTCATTTTCTGAACATACTTTTCATGGTCGGCGACTAGGTGATTTTCGGTTCTAGAAATTATCCTCCTCCTAATGATACTCATCACAGCATGAGGGAACAGAAACCATTCTTTCTGCGAAAATATTCGTTTCTCTGACGAGGGAACCTCCCGAGGCGATAAATTGCTTTTTGATCGACATCTAGTGGGTTATAGGTTATCGACCATGTTGATTCCGAATATGGCCATGGGGCTTCCACATAGCTCTTCGAAGATCCAGTCTTCTGGAAAACCGTTCAAAATTCCAAAAAATAACCCAAGCCTTTCTTAATAATGCAGGATTGTAGCGCGCAAATTTCTGATTAAGATGAAACATCCCCTAGCTCTACACGACCTTTCTTTGCAAAGTTACAGAATTTATAAGAAGAGCCCTAAATTGTTCTTTGTCAGCTCAAAGCTACAGAAATAAGAAGGAAAAAATTAATTTAGGGCTCTTCTTATAAATTCTATAACTATGCAAAGAAAGGTCATGTAGAGCTGGGGGATGTTTCATTTTAATCAGAAATTTGTGTGCTACAATCCTGCATTATTAAGAAAGGCTTAGGTTATTTTTGGGATTCCTGAAAGGCTGGTTTTCCAGAAGACTGGATCTTCGAAGAGCTATGTGGAAGTCCCATGGCCATATTCGGAATCAGCATGGTCGATAACCTATAACCCACTAGATGTCGATCAAAAAGCGATTTATCACCTCGGGAGGTTCCCTTGTGAGACTTGAAATACAATTTCAAATTGTATCTGAGTTGAGAAACGCATTGATAGTGCGTTGAAACGTGCAATTGTGCAAGAGTGCAGTGTACAAAGGTCTATTATTCTATAGTTCTACAAAATTTACAGGAATTACAGTGACTTTACATCATTCTGCATACTTAGACGTTTTCCACAAAACTCGTGATTCAGGCATAAGCACTCATGATGAGGTGGAAAGCAATGAATAAGATCTGATTTTGTTGTGACGTTTTTTGCATACATGCAATTACTTGATAATAATTTAATAACTGGTAGTATTTGAACGTGTAATGAGGGGATAATTCCTTAGATAGTCAGTAGAGATACACCATATACCTAATTTCGTTTCATTCACTATTGAATAATAGACCTTTGTACACTGCACTCTTGCACAATTACACGTTTCAACGCACGTGTCAAAACTGTATGTCAGTTGAGAAACGAATATTTTCGCAGAAATAATGGTTTCTCAACTGAGCTATTTGATTAAAATATGGATTGTATCTCAGTTGAGTCCAAACCAAAAAATTCACAACTCAGTCTAGGAGCATCATTTTGACTTCAAATTGGCATCGAAGACTCTACAATGTCTGTAGATTATCCAGCCAGAGTATAAAGATTAACTATTGTGTCATTCTGGAATTCATTGATTACGAGCACTCACCACTGAAACATACGAAGAAGAGCGAGGGTGAGGAACTAAGGGTCGCTACTATAGAATCTGCATTCAATGTACATTATAATCATGAAAACATAATTATGGAAACCTATGGTTTGGAAAAACGTATGTGAAACTTTTGTCAGAAAGATTACACGCTCACCACTGACCTTTGTCATTCCACTTATTTTGCGCCCTTTTCACGTCCCTTATATTCTCAAGCAGAACTAATAACATATGTGAGATCAACAGACAAAGCTGAGTCTAATTGCATATTTGACATTCGGTTTGCTAAAATTCTGAAACTGTTTTTAGGATTTTCATTTTTAAATTCATTTCTCATACGTACTTTCGAAACCATTAGAAAATGTTATATACAAAAATTGCTGAGTTTTCAAAATTTCAAGTATTTTTGCGTCTTGTTGAAAAACCAGTATTTTACAATTTTTTCGCAAGAAAATGATTTTAAAAATCCTAGATTAAGTTGCTTCTACGTAACTGGATGTGCTCTATCCAATCATAGCAAAAAACAGAAAATAAATTTAGCTTCCTTTTTGCATTATTGAATATGAAATCTTCCCATACTGTGACTCACACAACAGGTCAATACGACTTAGTCTATCTTGTGCAGCTTGAATTTACTTTCGTTTCGTTTTTGAAGTTGCCTTATACATACAAAAGAAGAAGTTGTTGTTTAAGATATCAATAGTAATAGTTTTGACTTTTTTGTTCTATACCGTTATTAAAAGGTCGAATTTTGTTTTTTGTCTTTGAACGTACATAGAGATAATAACCTATCTCACAAATAATTGTCCAAGCAATTAATATACCTGATATCAATGATCTTAAACGACTTTGCCATGGACCATAAAAGGATATAAAATGTGTACCAGATATAAATATGAATAAACATATATACAATATTAAACTAATTGAACCGACGAATAGTAAACATAATCTTTTACAATTATCACTGTCTTTATATGCTTTTTCCAAAGAAAGATAATATTTATCTAAAATAATTGACAAAAATAAAAATTGAAATACAATCGAAAATATTAATAAAAGCATATATAATTGTGAATTTTCTATTATATTTGATTGTTGATATAATTTCATCTCTAAACATGGTGTTTCAAAATTAAATGAAAATAATAAGATACTGGCAAAATGAATTCCACTTTTCCATATATATACTTTCATAATCATAAATAATATATAAAAAAATGTTTTTGAACAACTAAAATCATGCTCATCTTTATGAGACGTCTCGTATTTATAATAAGCTAATGCAACAGTTGAAATCCAATGTAAAACGTTACCAGTAAAAAAAGAAATTTTAAACAGATATGGGTCATCAATTAACCAAGAGATCGTACTTCCACCTGTAACCCAATTAACATTTTTTGAACGTACTTTTAATGAATTATTTGTACAATCTTGTATCGTATGACTTTGTTTAATAACATAGTATAGGGAATCATTTGTTTTATTAACACTAGTACGAACATATACATATGTACCACTCCTATGATAATTATGAAAACCAATCATATCATAAATGAGAAGACCAGTTGCTAATAAAATTATAGTTAATAGAAGAAAAATGAATACTTTCGCTGCCATGAATCTACAAGAAAAAGAACGTAAGTTATACGTATACA
The DNA here is from genome assembly GCA_905250885.1 of Didymodactylos carnosus. NCBI lineage: Eukaryota > Metazoa > Rotifera > Eurotatoria > Philodinida > Philodinidae > Didymodactylos > Didymodactylos carnosus. The sequence goes on along the minus strand of CAJNOQ010005441.1, from coordinate 10,089 downwards.
ATAATACTAACTGCAAATATGACATAGATGAGCTATTTAAGATTAATTTAACTTGAGTTCGACTTGAGAGCTGCGCATGAAAACTATTGAGTTATATATCTCCTTCATAGAATATTGAATGTTAGTGAAATTTTCAGCAATTGTCAGGTTATCAAAAAGTGTTTCTGATAAAAATGTCAACTTTATATCTCGTGTTTTCCGGGAGTTCTTCATAAATAAGTGTTCAAAATACACGTGTCCGTAATTCCACGATATCTTCGCCATTTTTTGTGGTAAAAATATAGGGATAGTTTTCTCTAGAGCGTCGCGTTGGCCAATTTTAGATTTAGATAGACCTGCCTTTCGAACGACATTATCGAGAACCCTTCTTCATTGAAAAGAAGAATAAATGAGCCTGGTTTTTGTAATTTGTACATCGTGTTTTGAAACCTGAGTGAAATTATGTGGTGAATAGTCATTATGTGCTACAGTTACCGATACACAATTCTGCATCGTAAAAATATATTTGTGTGTTTTTACCGTTTTATATTTTTAAATTTTTAGTTTTAGGTTATCACAGGGTATGCACGGATACCACAAGTCTTTTGTCCTGCCCTTGAGTAAAATATTATCTGTGAAACTACTTTTGCAACTCACTTCCGCACTGCCCCCCCCCCAACCTCCCGTGACACACTGCCATAAATATCGAATGTGTACTATGAATCTTTTCCAATAAGCAAGTCTTCACGGTAATATCGTTCGCGGAAATGTCGTGTCACGTTTGATTTAGCGTCTGGGCTACTTCTTTTTGCAAGATAAAAAGTTTCCAAAAATCGAAAAATGTATCGCTAGCCTTTTAGAAACGTTTGTGACGGCGATGTGTCCTACAGAAGAATGCTTTCCACATTTTAAGACCATTCCGAGATTTTTAGTTCAAAAACTGGCGGAGATATCGTCGACTTATGAACACCTCCATTTTTACCACTAGTTTATGCATAATTCTGAAAAACACGAGATATAAGGCTGAAATTTTTGCACTAAGATACATCTTGTGCAAAAATTTCATCAAGGTCGAGCATTTTCTGAGAAAATAGACTTCTAAGAGTGGAGCCCTTAAAAACCTCTTTTTTTCACTCTACACTTCTAATTTTTTACGCTCTTCGTTTTCTTTGTTTTTTCTCGTTACACCTATGGTTTTTCTCTTATCTTTCTCATTTTAGTTTTATCTCCGATCAACATAATAAGAACTCTGTCAAAATACTTTGAACTAAAATGACAATTTCCCTCCATCGTTTTAGTAGACGTGCACTGTAAACCGACTAGGTCAAAAATCAAATCTGGAGTAAAAAGAAAGGTCTAAAAGTGTAATTCGGTTTTCTACAACCAAACGTCTAAGCCCTTGCAAACTTTCTCATTGTTATAGTAAAAATTCGCACCATGGACTATGTATCTCTACGTGTCTTTGGCTAAAAAGCTGACCTTCGGCGCTAGAAGCTCTTCCTCATCATAGATTAGTTGTGTCATTATCTTATTTAGTTTTATATATATTTTTTGTTTTATCGTTGAAAGGCGTATATAGAAAGTACGTTGATAGTTGAAATTGTATATAATAATAATGAATTGACATGTATATTAACAAACACTAACATATGCAATCTTTAATATTTTGAAAAAATATTTGTATAATACTTAGAATAACATTCGTCAATGAACCAATCGATGTTACCAATGTATGTTGATTATTGTAAAACGACAGAGTATATGTAAACAGAGTAAACAAAGTTGTTGTTGAATAGCCAATAATTAAAATGGAACCCCAACATAAGAAAATCCCTTCATCAATATTGTCTAACATTTTTTCAAATAAAGTGTCGTCTTGAGATAAATCATATATTATTATAAATGAACTAATTAAACTCCATATAAAACAAACAGATATTAATGTTAAATATAATGCTGAATCATTAATAAGGTTTTTTTGCCAAAAAAATAATTGTCCCTCTAAACATGGTGTATCATATTCGAATGAATACAATAATAATCCAGGTAAAATAAAAGTACTTTTTAATATAAATGAACGAATAAATTTAAATATTTTTATAAAGAATTTATGACAGCAGTTTCGATCACAACTATCACTATTGTTGTCCTCTATTGTTTCGTTTAATTCTAAGACGTTACAACCAAATGTGAAAAACCATGCTACAATGACACCCCACCAATAGGTAAATAAAAAGAACTTATTTTCTGTCCGATCGTTTAGTAATAACCAATCTAATGGATTATTATTATTAGTTATTTTTAAATTATTTTCTGATTTTATTATTAATGATTGATTCGTGCATTGACTTACATTATATATTTTTTGCACAACATAATACATGTGATTTGATACTGATAATACATTTGTTCCATTTATAGAAATGAAATCGTAGAGACCACGTTTATTATAACGATAATATGCAAACATATCAAATGTGAATAGACCGGCAGTTAATAGTATAGATAAAAATGGAATAATGAATTGTTTCATTGTTCGTTTTTCTAGAATTATCAAGCAATGTTAATAGCAGTAAGGGAGCATTTCAAAAGGTATGCCGGTCGCTCGGCCAGCCGCAGATCATTCTGCCCTTCTGCCATTAATTTTGGTTCCTTTGATCGTATTGTGGATACATACATACATTGGCATATATATTTATATACTTCCAGTTTATTCGTTATTTTTATAATAACCAGTATTGCAGCATATAAGCAAGAGAATACAATAAACGAAGAAGGGGACATTTTTCCATAAGGGAAATTTTTCTGTTTTTCTGTTTGAAGAATAAAATAAGAAAAGAATAAATTTTATATTTTTATAAAATGTTCATCTTTTATATATTCAAGGAGGAGAGTGTTAGAGGTCTGCAACCCGACCTGAACTGTAAATGTTCGGGTTGAACATTTTGCGGTGCAATTTAAAATATAGATAATAATTTCAATTTTGTATTACTCGTTGAAAAGTTAACTCCACTGGAATTCTCAGTTAAAATACTTATTTCAGAACTACTGTATTCACTAACGAGGCAAGGTCTTCAGATGTCCAACTCCATTTTTAATGATATTATGTCAGTTAATAGAGGAAAGTGAGCTGATAAAAACCCTTAAAAGAGGATCCATATCAGTTCTTTCAAAAGTTATGAAATTTTTTGTTCTAACGGAACACTGTGTGTAATAACAGTAATAATTCTGTAACCCAGTCAAACAAAGAATTAAGAGATGAAATTTTCCTTTGTACTTTTGTTAATAGTCTGCTAATATTACAGAAAAGTTGAGTTTTCCAAACGGCACAACTTTTAATGATAACATTTCCTTTTTATTAGAGGTGACTTTGCGTGCATTTTTTCCTGCTGAAACCATTCTTATATGGGAATAAAACAAAGAAGATAATTAGCTTTATCACGTGCGTGCTTTCCCGTTTGTGAGACAAAGGGAACCTAGAAAACCCCTGCAGGAAGATTGGAGAGTCGACTTTTTGTAGAAAGATAATGTTCTTCTACGAGATATTATTCATATTGTCATATCAGCTGGTTCATTCGCCTATATCAAACCTTCTGCTTTAGTTTTCAGCGCATCAAGCACTACAGTGTATGTTCACTATGCAGGATATCAGTGGCGTTTAACTATCTAAATGGAAAAACGATCGAGTTGCTCTGACCTTTTTTAGGATGTTCTCTTGTTTTAGGAAAACACTATTCTCATTCAAGAAGCAAAGTTCAATAACAAGCGAATTTAGAAAGATATAACGCTCAACTTTTCTGTAATATTAGCAGATTATTAGCAAAAGGTCACTCGCTGCAATGCGATGCCGAATCAAATAGCTAAACAAATAGGCAAATAAAAAGACATAAACTTAAAAAGAAAACAAAAGAGTAAAAATTTATCGCATCTGGTTGGGTTAAGATGTTGTCGGGTCGGGTTACGTTTTCTTAACTCGTGCTGATCTCTAGAGAGTGCTCACTGTAAATTTAATTCGTATTGTACCAACTTAGCGATCTAAAATTATATTCATTAGAGGAGACCCAATTCCATTTTTTATACTAGTTCCAAATACACTAGTTGTACACAACACTGATGTATGTTTTAGAAAAGGATCCCTTTTACTTTTAGAGATATACGACTGTGAATATATCGTTGATTCGCGTTCAGAAAGCGAGTTTTCCAATGACTTCAAATTTTCAGTACATGACTTTGATGTATATGTGATATCTGAGTAAAAAAGTCAATCTTAATGTTATATAACAGAGCACCATGTATTTATACATGCGTTAGCTCATTTTATTATACTACTTTTCTAAACTTTTAAACATGAATAACGCTCAATTTAATAATGCCGTATTCCCGTGTGTCTTATCATGGCAAAAACTTGCTCGTCTAAACGACATATACACAGTCGTATATCTCAAAAAACTAAAAGGGATCCTTTTCTAAAACATACATCAGTATTGTGTACAACTCGTGTATTTGGAACTAGTATAAAAAATGGAATTGGGTCTCCTCTAATGATTGTAATTTTAAATCGCGAAGTTGGTACAATACGAAATAAATTTACAGTGACCACTCTCTTCCTTGAATATATAAAAGATGAACATTTGAGAAAAATACAAAATTTGTTCTTTTGTAAGTTTAGCCGTTAAACAGAAAAACAGAAAAGTTTCTCTTATAGGAAAATGTCACCTTCTTCGTTTATTGTATTCTCTTGCTTATATGCTGCAATACTCGTTATTATAAAAATAACGAATAAACTGGAAGTATATAAATATATATGCCAATGTGTGTATGTATCCACAATACCAGCCAAGGTCCGTTCAAATAATGCCAGACAATCAGGATATACTCTATTTTACCTGTGCAATACTATGCAGTTCAGTAAAAGCTTTAAAAATCAGCATAAAATATTTTGGTTTTGAAAAGCTTTGCTAGAAATCTTCTGAAGTACAAGAGCGTTTTTTACTATTCTCGAGAATAAAAAATCGTAAAGACTCTACGTAAATGAGAAACCATCACGTGAGATATCAAATACTTGCTTCTTCAAAAATTTCGACTTAAACCTCTAATCTCAAGTTTTTTATGAGTCTGTAAGTTGAAGAAACAAATATTTGATATCTCAAGTGATAGTTTCTCATTTACTGTAGAGTCGATAGGTTTATCATGAATTTGCAGGTTAAGTTTTATATAATGGGAAAGAAAGAACTCAGTAGAACTCATGGTTCTGAATAACTTTGCGTTTAGCAAGATGTCGAAATCGGTTTCTAAAAGACGATGGAAGTTTTTTTCTGTCTATCGCGTGCAATTTGTATGGACTGTCTAGAATTATCCCATGAAAAATAGCTGAGTATCTATAATTATCGCCAAACAAGAAAAATGAAAACAAAGACTACGTTCTTTTATTTTCGTAATTTCTAATTAATTAACAAATGTAAAAGAAGGTACAGACGAACACGTCTATTAAACCGCTACGGCGTCATTTTCTTCCACAAAGAAGTATTTTTGAGAGAGAAATTTCAATTTCTGCACAAAAAGCATGAAAAAAGAATAGGATATATTACAAAAGAACAAAATATATGGTCATATGTGAAAAATACATTTAAGCCGTACACATCTTCTTTTCGAGGATTAATGACTAAAGAAGAAATTTTAAAAGATAATCAGTCAATAGTTAACACGCTCGCTGATCACTACGAAAAACACTTCAAAAAACCTACTCATCATCGGAGAAAGTCTTATCATTTAGAAAAAAGCATGTAAAAGAATAAAAGTGACACCCGAAATTTCTTTTGCAAAAGGTCGAACTTGATAAAGTATTTAAATCTTAGAAAAAATTTGCGCCAAAAAATACCTTTCGCCAGTGTGAAAACATCTGCCTTTCTTCTGAAAAAGTTACCACTTGAATACTTAAACACAATTACTGTTTTGTTCAATAAATGCAATGAAAAAGGAACGTTTTTTGAAAGAGTAAAACAAAGCGAAATGCCTATCAAAAGATGGTCTATATCCTACTGAAGATCGCTTACGCTCTATTTCAATGTTACCAAACTTAGGAAAGTGGTTTAAAAGAATTATTATTGAGAGGATTGAAAAATGGTGCAAGGACAAGGGTATCTATTTAGACGAACAATCAGGATTATGGCGCGGCGTAGATTACAGAGTAGAACTCTGGGCATAGTAGAAGATTTAAGGTTAATGATAGCTGCATGTAACGGACCAGCTCTTGCAATTTTTGTGGATTTCAAAACTGCATTCGATAAAATGTGGTTCGGGGCTTTTGGAAACGTTAGAAGAATTAGATATGCCGTTAGAGCTTGGGCATTGGATTTATGATTGGCTTCAAAGTAGAGCGATGAGTATAAGTCACGGTGACGCCGAATTACGACTATTTCAAATTTTTGTAGGTGCATCCCAAGGAAGTATATTAGCTGCTCTTTTATTTATACTGCATATACATTTTCTACCATGATACTTTGCTCAAGCTCTTTCTCATTTATATGCAGTCACTACTGTTAAACCAAGAATTGAATATAAAAACTCTCCTATTGAATATGTCACATCTTTCAAAGGTTTAATATGTATTGAGAAAAAAGTACATCGCTAATTTTATAGTTTTGCTATAGCAACAATCTTATTAATAATACCTCAATGTATATATTGACTAAACATACATTCTACCTTTTTATTGATGTTATGAGCTATTCTCTTTGAAAGAGAAAGATTTTAAATTTTTTCCTTACCACCGAAAGAGACACGAGTCCCATTGTTATCGAGGAATCGAGTAGCACGATCGATACAATGTAATCATGAAAAAGTGTCAAACAATAATATATGGAGGTCGAGATATACACACAAAGAAAGAAAAAAATGTATTTACCGAGAAGTAAACTGACAAGGAGTCAGAGAACAGAAGAACACGTTATTCTTCTTCTATAAATCCTCTTGCTGTACGAATACAGGGCTTGACCGGCGAACGGTAACCTTTAAATCAGATGATTGCAGGAAATTTGTTCTGGAGTCAACCTTAAATATATATTATCAGACGCAGTTTTTTACGCTGATCACGAACAGCAACTTTATTTTAACTAAAATTTGATTTTAAATTTTAATTTAATTTCTTGGAATTTTTTATTTGAATTTCCTGATCTATTTATTCCATTGACTGTAAATCTATGGTCATACGAAAAAAATTCGGTCGTAGAAAAAGTAAAAGTGTTTGTGTGTGTGTGTGTGTTTGTCCGTACACGGGTGTGACGGACGTTAGCACACACGGTGACGGACGTACATATATTTAGTCATGTAGTATAACGGACGTACATACATATAGTGGCCAGTGAGTGTGAGGACGAACATACAAATAGTCATGTGGTAGTGTAATTGAGACGAATGCCAACACATTTTTTTCCATTCGTTGGCCCGTGGATAGAGTACATCTCTTCGAAATATTTCCAAAACTTTTTGATTGAATCGACGCGGTTGTTTTTGAATAACCTGTAAACGACACAAGATATTGATGTGGAGTTTTTACAGTCTATAGCCAAGACTTTAAGCCATGTTATCACAAGGAAAAATTTGGTTTCAAAAAAAGGACAAGGGACGATTTCTGCAAGAAAATGGCCCTATATATTTTTGAGAAGATAACGACTGAAACTGATCAGAAACCGTTCGTTATTTAGTTCTTAATTTTTCTGTGCCTTAATAGTTGATTGTAGAGTACCGATTTACACGATTTACTGTCCGTTGATTAATTTCTATTTTAATTAGCTTTTTTTCATAGAAAAGTATAATTCTCTTATATATGGATTTACTTTCCGTTGATTATATAGAAATATATCTCAATTAGCCACTTTTTTATATAAGGATTTAGTTTCCACTAATTATTTGTACCAAAAGCAATGAATGAGCAAATGAATATTCATTGCGACAACGAATGGATTATGAGAAAAAAATATATTATTGGTGTTTATTAGTATGTTTATTAGTAAAGCGAAAAAAGATATTTTTTTAACTTTTTGATGGACGTTGAAAATATCTCATACCGGCAGCTTTCAAGAACGCTGGAATGTCAATACGACCGTCATCATAACGTTGCCATAATTTCATTAGACATTCATCTGTTATAACTTTGTTTTTTCGACGTTTTGGAGCTGGAGCTCCCATACCATCTCGTAATCAATGATCTCGTACAATGATTTTTACGTTTGAGAGAATATCGATAACCGAGGTAACATAATTGTCTTTTGGCATGTGTAGATTTAACAAATTCAGCAAACATTATTAAAACTTCTTCTGACTTACCAGACATTATTAAAACAGTGTGAAAAGAGAGTGGTGTATCTGTACCTTTTATACATATTTTTATGAAGGTTATCATATTATCACGACTACTCTACTTCCCAAATAAGTATTAGAAATTAATCAATTTGGTTCATCATTCCCTTATTGATGAATGTTTGTTCTGCTTGGAATTGAGGTATATTTCTATATAATCAACGGAAAGTAAAGCCGTATATAAGAAAATTATACTTTTCTATGAAAAAAAGCTAATTAAAATAGAAATTAATCAACGGACAGTAAATCCGCGGACAGTAAATCGTGCACTCGTAGACTACCATATGCTGAAATTTTTAATCATTTCTGAGTAACGATCCAAAAAGTCTGTTTGATCGTATTTATTCATTTCTCTGCAAGTCCGACGTTGTTAATAGAATCTTATACACGAAAACATGCGTAATTAAACGTACTTTAAAATGGTATATAGCACACCTTCTCAAACTAATGTCTTCATAGATCTATCGGACAAAGACTTGACGGGTATCTCGATTTTACCCTTAGTGTCAGACAAAAATGATTATAGTTTCGTCCACAGATAGAGGTCTCTAATCATTTGTACATTATTTTATGTCCCTTGGAAAACTCTACGATATGTGCTAATTAAAAAAACCTAACGAAGCTTCGTCGCAGTTTTTGTGTATTAGATACTTCAGCGTAAACCGACAGTGGGTCCAAAACTTATTTCCCACCTTTATTTTTCATTTTTTTCGGCGACCATAATAGCTAGACCAAACTTAAGCAAAGATTTGAACAGCTGAAAGAATTTCCAATCTGATGTGTTGTATAAGACAAAACTTGATAATAGGGTTTCTGGAAAATCTGACTGCTAGAAGACCAAGTCTTTGGTTTTTGCTCGGAAAATTTTGTACACCATATAGCCTGATAGAGCAAAGAATTGCCAGCAAAATAGGATATCTCCAGGCTGTCTATAACGCTTTTTCACCGAAATAATTTGGTAATTTTCAAGTCCTTTGTAGCCAATGGATTCAGCTCGATGTAGGTAAGGATGCACCAACTCCGAATATTTGTGTTTGATGGGTTTGGGTTTGGTGAAGATTTGAGATTTGGGATTAGTAATCCCAAATACTTTGGGTTTGGTTTGGTCACCAAACCCAACGAAATTATTATTATCGTTAGTAAACTGCGCGACATATGCCCATAATAAATTTCGAGCTGTTCGACCGAGATTTTTGCGGAAAAATGAAAGTTGTCCAGAAGTCCTGAAACACATATCAGTCAATTCAATCTTTTATGCTGATTCCAAATATGACATTGGTTTTGCAGAAAAATGCGAGTTTAACAATGAAAACTGCAAAATACAAGCGAAATTCCTTGTTTTATGCTACCTGTTTCAAATAAATTAATTTTCTCAACAACGGAACAATATTTTTCAAAACCAATGTGTTGGCTTCATCTCCTATTTAGAGAGACTTGAAGCGCTAACATGAACGGGATGTTAGCTATTGGTGAACAACTAAAACGTTTTTAGGTCATATCATACTTAAATAGTATCGAAACACTATTTTCAGATTAAGTTTTTCACGGAGAACAAGAACGGAATACTTTCAAGGTTCCCAAACACACTGTGTTTGAGTTTTACGTTAGTTTTTAAAAATAAGCCGTTTTTTAAAATTTTAAAAGCTGCAAGTCTCTGTAGATAGCAGATGAAGCCAATATTTTTATATCATTCTACTCGCCATAATAGCACGAAAAAAGTTGCTTATTGGTTTTGAAAAATATTGTTCCGTT
>CAJNOQ010005440.1:0-15321 GCA_905250885.1 Didymodactylos carnosus | reverse complement strand
ACTTACTCTGTAACCACTTGCTAAGGAAGTACTACATTTAATGTTCTTTAAATGTGACGAAAGTTCACCACTACTGTGACGAAAATTCGCCTCATGCAACGAAATTTTTCGTGTGTGTGACGAAAATCCACACTTTGGTGACGACAGTTCCTCAGGAGTACCTCCCCCCAAGGAACTTTCGTCATGTATGACAAAAGTGCGTTCGTCATAATGACGAAAGTGTGGTGTGACGAAAGTTCCACAATCCGTACAGTTTATTTGTAGCAAAAGAAAGAAAGGAAATACTGACTACGTTTATTAATAAGAGAAGGAAACTATGTCTAGCACAGTTGAACGAACGGAAGAAGCAAAATTAACCTTCTTAATAAGAGAACGAGACTATGTATCACACAGTTGTCAAAAAGAACAGCTGTTTTTTACTACTAATAAGGTTTTTTCATTTCTATAGATAGACAAAGAAAGATAAATTCGTACACTCGTATACAGACACATGTTAAAAGATGTTAATTATTTTCTATAGCATCGTGAACATAGATATACCCTTTTTATTATTTTCTCATAGCATTCTGAAAGAGATAAAACGTCTGCTCTTATACTCAACCTCCACCAAGACTTTTTAAATTTTTTATTTCGTTCAGCTATTAGGGAGGAGGCATCTATTCGCACAGTTGTCTTTTTTCCTGATAATTCTGTCTACTTTTAAAAATTAGAAATGAAAAGTATACATTCTTTTGGATAGTACCGGTATTTCAATGGATTTTATTTTTTTTAGAAACATCTGATTAGTGCGTGAAGTTCAGAATTCATGGAAAAAGCTCGCTTTGCGATTGAAATGGTGTATAGGAACTGCAGAAAACACTCCGCATGAACGAAAACGAAAAACCATTTCGGCTTTAGCTATTGATATTTCAAAAGCTTCAGATAGTCGTGAGACTTCCCCCATAGATTTATTAGAAATGAATTTGCAAAAAGAGATTTTTCCCATTCTCACGAATTTTGTAGCTAAAAAGCTCTATTTTTCTGCGAAACTTCATTGCTTTCTGGACTTTGAAATCCAGCAAATTCTCTGTTCATAGCACAGCAAAACTACATTGACCTCTACTGATAAAAGCAAAGGTGTAACATTTTTACAACAAAAAAACTTGTTGAAGATAAGGAGATATTGAAAGATAAAAGTTGTTTCATGATTGATTTTTTTCGGGACTACCGAACGACTGAAGGTTAAGGGCTGCTTGTAGAAGAAAAAGCACTGAAGATCCATGTGAAATTCTTAATATCGACATGAAAGATGTACAACTAGATAAGCCTCGATGAATGCAAATGCCGTTCTCTTTTCGGTACCATGTCCGATGACAACCAAATATTTTTCTGCGATTTTCATTAAAAATATGACAAACAAGATAGAACGATACTCGGATAGATCGCTTAATAACTTTCTTATGGATTGCCACAGAGTCGCGTAAACCTAAATAGCGCAATTTCTACACAAGCTTTAAACTATTCTTACCTTTATATTTTTACCTAGCGAAACAACCTCCTTTACAAGTTTCCGTTCGTAATAGTTGAACAAATGATATGCTTATACTTATTTAGATGGTGATAATAAGTATTTACGCGCTATGCGTCTGGTCAGAGGATTTTTCGCCGCATTTCCGAACTTTAAACTTCCGGCATCATCATTTCAAATTACCATAAATCAATGACCATGGTTTTATTTACGTGAGGAACAGCTCTTTTTATTCTTTCGAGGTTCTATACATTTGGTAACGAACTAGCGAAATTGATTACTATCTAATACTGCTCAGTTGCAACTAGGAGAACAAAAGATAGAAATTAAACATTTAGAAAACATATTGAATAATCCAGGTTATACTAAACTCAATCATGAACTCACAAGAACAGATGTTAAACCGAAAGATCGACAAAATTTCAAATCATGTACAAAAATTTCATCTGAAGATGTCACCAATATTCTTTCTGAGGAAGAAGAAGCACAGGGGACAATGATGTACTTGCAAATGTTAAATTTAATAATCACAACATACATCGAAAGATCTACTAGTGTCGAAAAAGTGAGTGTTAAGCTAAGTTAGCAGTTACCAGGAGAAATTCAATCGCAATTTGTACCATTTCGTTTTTTCTTAAGCGTGAAAGTAGGAAGGACTCAAGTTTTGCGGGCTTCGCGAACAGAAGTCAATACTCTCTCGTTTGCTAGGACCATTCCTACCGCCATGAATTACGCGCGATAAGAAAATTCTACAACCCAATGAGAATCGGTCTTATGTGCAGCGTTTTTTAAAATTCTCGGAAAGTAACTTTCATCTGGGAATTGGTGAATATTAACTGAAATAATAACAAGTCACGGGAAAACAACCCGAGATTTTTGCGGCGGAAGCAAAATTGACGGTCCTAGCCGCAAAGTAGTAAATGAATAGTTTGAAATAAAGCCCGGCTATAAGAGTAAAGCGTTCTGTTCTTAAGACTAAGCCAAAAAAGGATCTCTGAGAGAATAATTTAATTTCCACAAATATTTTTTCCCTGTTGTTTTCAAGGATTGGAAGGTGCGGGGTGTCTAGGGTTCGTCTGTCGATTGTGGCGGGGTTGGTTACTGAATAAGAACTTTGCTGCTTCATCTTCATCCTCATCTTTAAAGAACAAAATCAATAACAGTAAAGAAAAATATTTCATAACTAGAACTGCATTTCTGTCTATCGAAATGAAGGCTCATTCACTACCATTGCTAATTCTTCTGGTTCAACAACAATAGATTCCGAAAGAAGCCTTGAATACACATCTTTTCAATTCGCAATCGTGCGAATCTCAGTTTTGTAACGCAAGAGCTCTCAGTGGAGCATACTCCACTATAGTTACTTTTACTGTACATGATTTTTACGTCGAGCTAAAAAACTTTTAATGTTGAACGATTTAAAATCCAAAGAAGCGGATCAACAGAAGTTAAAATTTGCAGTTCATCATAAACACAGACACGACCAAGAAATATTGGAAAAACAAAATTTATGAGATGTAAGAAAATTAGAAGAAGAAATCATTGATAGTGCGTATGCAACAGCAGTAGAATTAATTAAACAGTTAAGCATAATACCAACTTGGAAGAAAAATGATATATTTAAAGTGAATGATTTAAGTGAGTTTATTAGTAAACAATTAAAAACAAAATCAAACCTCGGTGACAATTCTCAAATGGAAAATACGGATGATGACGGTAAGTTTGAACTGGATGATGACGATGATGATCAGAAGGAAGAAGAAGATCTGAGTGGCGACGAAGAAACAGATGGGAATGAGAAGAACAGTGATGAGGAAGATGAGATTGATGTAAACAATATTAGAACGATTAAAACAGATCTACATGGGATGAGAATTCGAAATGAAAAATCAAAAGATCAACAGAATTGTTATTTTAAAATAAAAATCAGTGGAACTGAAAAGTTTTTGCACAAGCAAACGGCCTGTTTTCTATTAACAAATGAAAATTCAACATTATCTTCAGATCGACTATCTCGTGTGATGTAAATGAGCAAGAAATAGATTTACTATTTTTTTTTTCTTTATAAAATGTTTGAGTTCTCCTTCAGGTGTAAATAAATTGAAAAAAATCTATCTCTTGTTCGTTTTGCTTTTCATGTATCTTTATCCTATCCGAATACTTTAAGCTTTTTTGAATTTTTACGCTGAAAAATCACGACATTTTCACCAAAAAAATAAAAATAAACTAAAAATTTCGAAATACGCATCAGTCGATTTGTCTTTTGATCCTGATTCCACATATAATATTTTTACTCCATAGAAGTTGAGCTCTGTTGAAGAAAAGTGAGAATTCCGAGGAGAATGCCGACTTATTCGTGTCTTATTTAGAAAAAATGAATTTTCTCAGCGAAGAAAAGAAATTTTTAAAAAATCTCTTCGTAACTTTGAAGCTGAGCTTCTAGCGGCTCTGACAAGGTGCAAATATTGGGTCTATCCTCTCTACACAAATTCGTGTTAGGTCTGCAAAATTCGGTTTGGGTTTTTGACTTAAATACGTTTTCGTCTACGCAAGAATTTGGCTTTCGGATTTAAGGACTTGCGAACACCATTCGTAGAACGAATTTTTGATAAGAAATCTAAAAATAATAGCTCCAGAGTTATACGACTAAAGCGAAAATAGTTATGGCGTTTTTCTGAAAACAAAAATGTTTTGGGTTTTTGCGACCTTCTCCGTAATCGAAGTATTTCTCCACGAAGATGTGGTTCAAAAGAAGTCAAAAGGTGACATTCGTGATCAGTTCGACAACACGAATCAGAATATGTATGATTAAGTCAAAAACAAATTTTGCTCGAAGTTCGAATTACGGGTACCTTACCTAGGGCAGAAAATTGAATGTAAAATTTAACTTCAATTTGTTTTTGCGTTCAGATTCGTAATCAGAGTGAGAAACTGCGCCTGACGAGGTATTTCTAACCTTTTTTTGGGTGAAAACAAAAATTCCAACCTTCTGATCCAAAGAATGACCGTTAGTTGGCCGCGCCGTCCTATAGAAAAGCGCAAAACAAACGAGAAATTGTCATTATATAATATTTGTCTAAACTGAAATGTATTATAACAATATAACTCACGAATATATACTTATTGGAATAATGACATTTATTCTGATCTGCTGTCGTTTGAGCCATCGCAAATGTTTTCTGAATGTTGTCAAAAGTTCTGGAATACATGCTACGCAAACAAATGGAAATAACAGTTGAACAAAATAATTGAAAAAGGATAGGTAGGAATAGTGTACAATGTTCAACACTGACGACGTCCAAAATACATTTATTAAACCAACAAGAATTGTTGGGAGCCAAAATAGAACGTAGAGAGAAGCAATCGATAACAATTGTATGATCATTCTCCGATATTTTGACCATATTGAACGTCGTTGCTGCATCTGTTGTTTTGTCCATACTACACGAATGAGTAAAATAATGTTCGAAGAAATAATAATGAATGATGGTAGTAATGCATTTACTATCCAATCGAACAAGACCAAAACTTGATCATAAACAAAACACGGCTGTGTACAAAATATTTTTGTGTAATCAAAGCTGCTTTCACATGAGTGAATATACATTACAATAAAATAAAATAACGGATGGTAGATTAATAATAATAGTAAAGGTACATAATGAGCTAATTTTGATTTATTTATTAGAAGTGAATTATAAAATATAAATAAATAACGTTCAATCGATGCAAATGACATCAAGTACAAATTAATTCCTCCCAGTGAATAATCACACCAATTCCAGAATAGACAAAAATGAATTGTTGGTGGTGACACATTACCAAGACGAAGATAGTTCAATGCCAGAGATAAATCAACTGTTACACAGAGAAAACTAATAATTAACAGTAATAGAATAACGTGGTTCTGTAGTAGACGTAAAAGTCGACGATTACTAGTGAAAATGATTTGATAAAATATATATATAGAACATGTGATTGATAATAATTGTATAGTTATAAGAGTACCAAATTTGATTTCACGAGCAACATAATCTTGTGTCACGTTCAATAACATTTTTCTATTTTGAGAAGAACTGTTAGATAATTTGAAGAAGAAAGTTATCAGTTGATCGAACCATTTTCTGATTTATATCGTGAAATCATATATTTCTATTATTTTATTACAGTCGTTAATTGCAGATCAACGAGCGTAAAATTATAATAGAACAGAAACACATTTTGAAGAAAAAATATACGCCTGATTTTATCATCTTAGAAGAAAAGCTCCTCAGATTTCCTATGGATTCAAAAATGATCTAATAGGCTTATAAAAGGATGGCAATTATTCTGGCATATTATTTTGGATGTTTGCGTCACCTTTTTGGGTGTTAGTAGGTAGGTGTTCCTAATGAAAAAGCCCTAAAAAATTATCTTCCAAATAAAGTTTTTCGGTGGTTACTTTACATGGCGAATCACATAAACTTACTAAGTTTTGTCACCATTACTCTTTTTTCGTTCGCGCTATAAAGAAGTAATCAATTGCTGGAGTCCATATAATACCTGATCCAAATTTATAGCCAATTATTTTTTTCGGAGAAAGTTTCCACTTATTTCGCAGACTTTTCAAGGCATACAATATTGGAACAGCCTTTTACACTTTAATTTCAGTATTTCTTTCAAAAAATGCTTTTGGTTTTTATGAATTTATCAATATCCTTATTTACGGCCAAATCTTAACCAATCATTCTTTTAGGCGTTATTAGCGATTGTTATTTACGGCTAAAAGTATTTTACGCAGATTTGCAAGCATTAAATGCTCGTCTGTCCAAACACCTACTATTAAAACGAAGCCTCATAAGCGAGCATGGCGCAAAGGTTAGCTGCAAGGCTGGCTTTAACAACACAATATCACCTTCGATCCTCAGTTCAAAAAAGTCAAGCCACCTTTTCCCATCCTCCCCACAAGAAGTACAAAGTGAATGAAGCAGCAGCTGTGTTCAATATTGATATCTTGCGTCTAGCTATCAAACATTGCATGTTAAATCTCATTGAACTTGTATAGTAAAAAAAATCCTCCTTTTTCATAGCTTTTACTAAACTTCACATTTTTTTAAAGGGCACAACTGCAGAATTACCTGCCCACTAACAATAGCTTGTTCACTCTCGCCGATGTGCGTCGCCTAAGTGCCGAATACATGGCAGCCCTCGATCATTCTACTACCCTTGCTTTCTATAAGCATGTACATGACTTAATGACTTTCAGAAAAGCGGATGAATTTGTCGAAGAGAATATCAAACCCACCTTGAAGGATGATGATATGGATTTGGATAATAACTCTGATGATGATGAATCGGACGCTCTACTCTTTGTTGTACTTTTCTAATAAATACTTGTTCGAATGAAGATCTTCTTAGCGGAAAATCTCTTTCCATGGATTAGGAAAAAAATGCTGGAAGGAAACCGAGATGGCTACTGTGATCAGCATAGTTGATTACCTCTATATTGAATTAATTTTGGTTCAAAAAATATTAAAAAAAGTTCGCATATATGGGTCCGGCCATCCCTGTAGGTCCGAAACGGTAATAGTTATAGACCTACGGATGGTCTTAAATAAAGAGGACATGTGCCTCTATCATATGAATGAAAAAACCCCCGCCCTTCTATCCGAACTTTTGGAGAAAAAGCGACTTTAAAAACTTGAATGGATAGATGGCGCCATCGGATGGTCAAAGTAGACCGAATATTAGTCCAGACAAAAGATGGAACGAAGCAAGCTAAAATTCAATATTTCTTCTCTGACTATAGTTTTCTCAAGTTAAGGTAAACCTTGTCTCGACTATGATGTCCAACCCTTTCCTGGATTTCTTTAATTTTATCGTAAAGATCATCGTATGTGATAACTGATTTAGTAAAAGTTTAAATTAATAAAATAGACAACTGTTGTTGTGCCGATATTAACTAATTTGAAATATTTCTTGACCCAAAATTTAAAAACTGTGCAGTACCCCATCAATCTTCCAATGCTAATATTACTTCGTCGTATAGTGTACGTTTAACCCTTTACACCCGGCGGTCCCTTCCAAGGGACATTGATATAATAGATTTATAAAAAGAACAGATCATCAGGCCATAAGCTAGATTATTACTAATGTAGGACAATAGAGTAGCCTAACGTTTGATTTAAATAAGAAAAAAAAAATTTCCATCTTAATCCAATATTTTTGAATTGTAAAATTGAATGAAATTCAAAAAAAGTTTTTGTTTTTAAATATTTTCTATACTTGTAACCACTAAACCATTTTCTAATTTTGTAGTTGATAGTTTGTATTGTATAAATGTACTTTATGATGAAATTAAAGCAGAAATTTTTGTAGCATTCTTCTTTGCGTAAAGGCCCTGTGAATTCACTGTCCCTTGGAAGGGACATTCGGGTGTAACGATATGAAAAGTGAATTTTTTATCTCGATATCTTGTTAGCGTGGGTCATTCTGTGATCACTCGCTACACACCTGATGATGCGCGAATGAAGAAAAAAGATGTAACCAGCAGTATAGTGCCGTCGCCGACAAATGTGAATGTGCTTTTCTCTGATCGATATAAAAATTTCATTCAATTGCATTTAAAATATTGAATAAAATTGAGGCGCGTCTAAACTACCTTCAGTTTTTTAAAAAACAAGATGAATCCGAACATACTTTTCTTTCATTAAGATAAAAAAAAAGCTCGTTTATAAGCGCCCTTAGGGCCATTTTGATTCGGAAAACGCGTTCGGGCACGACCTTTTTGGAAAAATTAAAGAAAAATGCGTCTGAACGTTTGTTTCTATGGAAACATTTTTCAGTGAGTAAAGAATTGAAAAGAAACTCATAGTAATATACTAGAGTAAAAAAGGAAGTTCGGAATAACAATGAAAAAAATACAAAATCCATGCCGTTACACCCGAATGTCCCTTCCAAGGGACATCATGTATCCATGCTGCAAAGCAACACCACTTAAGCCTCGATATAACAAGGATGTACCGAAGAACTGTAAGGTTCAATGCAGTAGTCATTTCATCGGCAGCTATAATAAAAGTGTCTTCGGGTGTAAAGGGTTAAGCTAGACGTAACAATGCATGCCATCTCAGTTGACTAGAAAGAATGATGTTACACCAGATAGTTATTCGACGTTATCTTATGCAGAAACAGATTTTCTATGAATAAATTCTAAGTAGCTTTTAGAAATGGGTTCGCGGTAAAAGTATTTGCTTTTTAAAACATAAAACATTTTCAGCGCAGGCGGGGTTTAACGCGCAGGAAATAAGGCAACGCTCTTTTCAGTCAGAAAGGTATAAAAGATCGTCAGTCAGTGCTAAAACACTATTGGCTAGCTTCAGTGAACATTAAATGTGAGTTTGAATTGACTTTAGTTATTAATCGTAGCAAAGCACAGGGCGATTATAGTGTTACAATCTCTCTTTCTAAATGCATTCAACCGAAATGAAGAAAAAATTTGTGATGCTGATTTTTTATTGTATTTTATTCAATATTTGTATTTGAAATAATGTTTGTAAAAATAGGAGAGAAAAAACAAATAACGAGATGTACGTTAACAGTGAAAGAGGACACTTAGTAAAAAATGTATTTACTTCATACTCATGCGAAACCATAAAAAATTCTCACTTTTACATTTGACAGTTTATCCCGTAACCACGAATGGCAACAGCTAGAAGAAGCAATACAAATGGGGATCCTTGTGCATTATGTAAGAAAAATCATAATCGTATAAAGACATCAGTTTGTCAATGTAAACATTGTGCATTACCAATGTGCATTGACTGCATGAAATTACATAACGATGAAGTAAATGATACTGTTAATTACATGCAAGACCAGTACAATGAAACTAAACTGATTATTGAAGCAAAACAAAATATGATTACAAATATATCAAGAGATTCAATTAAAGATATTTCGTTGTGGTTTGAAAACTATCTGAATGAGTTGATTCTACATCAACAGAAAATACTCAGTGGTATTGAAAAGGAGAAAATCCAAGCTCAGGTATGATGTTTTTTCTAGTTGACAGTTGTTTGTCTATACGTATTATTTTCCCTTTAAAAGGCTCAAATGGACAATATCAATGACAAATTACAAGAAATTGGTAGTGAAATACGAACACTGACAAAATCTGGTATCTTTCAGGCTACACATATCGATAATCTAAAAATAAAATTAATTAATGTTCAAAAGAGCCTTCAGACATTTGATGTCACAAAGGACGTTCACATGCCCTGCAATCTGCCCAAATATGAAATATCTTTCCAAAGCAGAATGGACAATAATAGATCAACGAGAAACATTGAAAATGAAATTGTTCATAGTAAATCAAGTGATAAGACGGTCGTACTTAACAAGAATGAAAATGAAGCAAATTTCGTTCTGCAAAATGTACGTCCACGAAGCGCAGTGCATGTTAATACCAACGCCGATGACGATGATGATGATGATAATGAAGAATCACCAGAATATTCTTCTTTTAATTCTCATAATCTTGATGTGTGGTTTCGAACACAAACAAGTCTGAAAACTCGATATGAAGTTGATCGGATAGCTAACGATGGTCAAAACCTTTTATTTAGCTCAACAGGCAGACCGGACTACTTGGTCTATTATAATTTGTATCAGAAGGTTGGTGAAAGAACGTGTAACTGGTGCCATTCACGTATTCTGGATTTAATATGGTGTGCTAACATAGAACGGTATCTCTGTGCAACCCTCAACGGAGTATATAGTGTTGAATACACAAATAAATTTAAAATAAAATTTGCGATAAACGGTACTTGGACGTTCGTAAGAATATCATGTAACCAAGACTACATATGGACATGGATTAACTCGTCAAATCCATACTTCGATGGCATTAAAATATATTCGAAGTTATTCCATCAAGTCAATACAATTGACTTCAATGTTCCTCACATTGGTAAATTTGTTAGTAATAGTTTTAGTTTCTGTGTCGACAGTCATATATTTGCCGCACTGTGTGGACGTCAACGTAGAAACGATAAACGAGAAGTTTTTCATGTTACATTTTGCGATTTAAATATGGTCAAAATACGTTCGATTATGTTGGGTGAATGTGGTGGTAATGTTGAAATTAGAAATGATTATAATGGAAATTTTTTTATTACAACTGGAATGAAAAAATTATGGATTCTCAAGAGTACAGGTGAAAAACGATCAATTAAACTTGAGCATACTTCGTATGTGCTAGCTATAATAAATGAAAGAGAAATTATAGTTGGAAATGGACAATATACACTGGAATATCTAAAAGGTTAGTTTTAAATGAAGTGTACAAAACTTCATTCTAAGCAAGTATCAAACTCACCACAGTGAAAAGTGATACTATACTTGCATAAGACTTCATAAGTTTACTATGTGTCTTAACTTTTGGAAAGAACACAATGCATCATGTGCAGAAATCTGTAATGAAGCTAGGTTTTTGAACATGATGTATTATAAACAATTGTAGTCGTTTATTTTTCTTGTATTTTGAAAAAGTATCGAACTAACATTAAGCATATCGAATTTCATCGTGATATGTATCGATAACCCACAGACTTGGCAAAGCACCAGTGAATGCCTTACTTAAGAGCATTGTTTCATGCAATAACATCTGTCGAACACTGCAGTTTTCACTTTTGAATCTACCGTACAAAAATGAGGAATCGTTTACAAAAGTAATTATTTTTCGATAAGTTTTACTCAAAATGTGTTGCAATTTATCGTTGAGAGAATGTTTTACGATAAGATCAAACGTTATTTTGAGCTGTACGACATCACGTGAATTTGATCAGCATTTTAATAATCTATCAGTCGTTATCGAAAAAAATCGGAAAAATTTATATCAAAATATTTAGGCTTTAATAACATGATCTAAAATCTAGCAGAACGCCAATATTTCTATTATTTCTTAATAACAAAAGAAAAATGGAAGAAAAAGGAAAAAGATCCACCGATATAACAATAAAATAATGAGTAAGACTTAATCACACGTGGCCACAGAAGAAATGATATACAAGTAGTCTTGTGGGGATATAAGACGCACAACCTTATTTATTGTGATGGGGAGAAAACGATAATATCGTATGAGCTTTATTCTGTCAAAATACAAACGGAAAAATATTCCATTATAGTATTCTAAACTAAAACTATCGAAGAACACAAAATCAATTTTGTACGAATAAAGATTCGAACATGTGCACTTAGCTTTGCAGTTAACTGCAAAACTAAATTTACTGTTCTGTATCTATATATTCTGTACAAGCTAAGTAAAAAATAATTTTTTTCTAAGTATTTTCTTTGAATTTTAAATAAAAATTTTCTAAGCAAAATATTACATATATTTTGATAAACAAACAAAAAATACATTTTTCAATTTATTAACTTAATGATTAAATATTTTTGCTTATATATTACTTATCAAACTTGGCAAAAATTTTAATTGTTGAGAAAAATTTAATTAATTGAGCATCCAATAATTTTATTAAACATTCAAATTATTTACTGAGCAGATACAAATTTTACTTAGCAAAAATTAACTTAGCATGCAGGTAGTTTTTACTTGGCAAAAAAATATTATTCCATTTTCTATATTTATATCGTAGTATAAAAGTAGGGGCTTACTCAGAAAGTACAATGTTTCATGAAAAAATTTTAATAATTCACCCTCAGAAAAAGCTCTTTAAGAAAGTTTTCGATTTTCTTCAGCCAAATGAAGAATATCCTGCATGGTCGGATTGAAAAAATATACTTTTATATAATGTAAATCTTATCTCAGACAATGTCTGAAAGGGCAAAAAATCTAATTACCACAAAGGGTTATATCAAGATTCTCACGGGTTTGCCGTTCTCTCGTGAGAGCCGATAGTGGTTGTTGTTATTGACTAGAAACATCGCACTCAACATAAAAAATGTAGTTGGTTTTTGTGTTTTATTTTTTGTACAAACTATATTTAAATGGAAGAGAAATAGTCCTAAAAATGTTTTTCATAAAAGACTTTCTCTTTCTACATAAACCTTCATAACAGTTCCCAAAAGTCAAAGCATTCTTCAAAATATCCATAGTAGTTCTTTGAAACCCTTTGCGATAATTAGATTTTTTCCCCTTTCAAACATTGTCTTTCATAGAGCCTGTCTATAATGGATATGAGCAACAGCAAGGTAGAATAAAGAACAGATAGAATGGTGTCTCTGATACCGACTGGAAGAAAAGCACCTTGTCGGATTAGCCGCACGTTTTGCGATTGAGCACTGGTGACTACGGTTGTTTCGTGCAAAATGTGTGAAATTTGTAATTTAAACTAAAGCTATCCTAAGGACTTGCCCAGCTAACGGTCCTCTTTTCTCCCACATTTTCAAAACATTTCACGGTTTATCTGTTTTTTCTTAAAAACTGTCACATCTTGTAGACCGAACAGTTTTCTTTTCGAAACTCGCTTCCGCTTATAGAAACACAGGCTCAGATCTCTAGTTTCTAAAACTGAAAACCGCACCTCTCTATCTATTACCTATCAAAAGTTATTCAAAAACGAATCGATGCTCTTGTATTTTGGAACGGATAGTAGTTATAGAAAGCTCGCTTTTTGTGTAAAATCCTTTTACAAAAATGTTTTTCAATTATATTAAATATACTTAGTTTTATAAGAAACGTAAAAAAGTCAAAGAATGTCAGTATATGTCTAGATACTCTTTTGTAGACAAGTCCGATAGAAAACAGGTTAACGTACAACCATCGATAGCAACAAAAAGATCCGCAACTACAGAAGAATCTGACTAACAACCGTTCTTGTAATTTAATTATCGTTATTATCATCGTCTGGTAACAGATTTAGATTATGATAAAAAAAATTAAACAGATCGTATTTCTTTTTAATAATTCTTTATTTATTCAGATTTGACCCAAATGATCAGATTTGGTTCAATTGTTCCTTATAAGTAGTGTTAGTGGGCGGATCCATCATCATTAAATTTAAATAGGCTGCTGCTGATCTTGCATGTAGCTATTTGAATGCTTCTCTACACCAATTTATATGTACGTCACCATTGCCTTCACACCACGATGTAATTACATTAACCAGCCAATCTTGTTTTCTCAAATGAAAGTAAGAAGTTTCATCAGTTGATGTGTCTTTCATAATACCGCCAATAGCAACTAATTCGACGATTGAATTAAGTGAAGTTAAATTGTTTACCGATTCAACAACAGAATTCACAAATTCAATTGTCATATCATGGAAATCAATGGACCCTGATTTAGCATAATATTTTCGATGCAGCCAGCTTTTATCATCAAATAATTTTTGATTCTAAAACTTACAATGAATTTATAGCGAATGTTGGGATATTAAAGTGAACAATTATGTTACTTGTACATGAGTTATCCACACCCAACATTCTTGTACTGGTAATCCAAGTTTTGTTAGTGGTTCAGCCACTTTTTCAGCTTCATCTTCTGGCAAATAAAAGGTATACGATACTTTAAGATACATTTCGCGATCCCCATAAGTCAGCTCTTCATTGAATAGTTGACAACCGAATTCTCTTGGTGCTGTCTTCATGCAGTTGTTTACACCAAATAAAATTTGTCTGATTTGAGACATAGAATAACACTATTGAAATATATACATGTTATATGGTTTGTAGACACATTATAGTTCATATACTTACATAATTTCCTCGCTAGCACAGTCCAATTCATGAGGTTTCAATACCAACGAAATAATAATACCAAAACTGGAAACACAACCTCTCAAAGCCCAAAATAAATCAGAATTCTCATCTGCAGAAACGGTGACATGTTTTCCATTGGCTAAAACCACATTTGCGGACAAAATATTATCAACAGATGTACCAAATTTTCTCGAAAGCCAGCCAGCACCTCCTCCCAACACTAAACCAAACACACCAGTATAACCAACAACTTCTAAATAGTTAAAAAGATATGTAAAAACCGGTTGAAGTTGCCAAACCGAACGCTTGGGTTTCATGCTCTAGCTCTGCAAGTAGAACGCCGGGTTGGACACGGACTTCTGTTTTTCCTGGATTCACAATAACAACTAAAAAACCAGCAGCAATATGGTGTGGTTCTTCGCTTTTCGTTAAATTTAGTTTACTTTTCATTTGAATGAAATCAATAACGATACCGCCGTGAATAGTGGAAAGGTCTCCAAATGAGTGACCGCCGGTCCTTGCAGCTACAGTTAATCCTTCTACGACATAAAACACTAAATGAGTTATGATTTTTAGAATTAATTTCGGTGCGCTTACGTTGGTGTGCAAATTTAAGTACAGCTTGAACATCAGCAACACCGGTCACCTGAACTATCAGTATGATTGTCAAACAATGCCATTCCATATTCTTTTTGCTTGTGAATAGCCGTCTGTCGTCGGCCAAAACACTTTTGCTCTTTGACCCAATGACTGTTCCAGTTCTTCGCAGCAAGTTAAATTGATGTGCTGTTGTTGAACAGCCGTATTGAGTATATCCATCTCAAACCGTCGGTTTTAGCATTGTTCAAGAGTGTCGGTCTTTAGATGTGGTTGTATATTTCTGTATTAAATATAAACCAGAGATCGGCACGGGCCGCGCCAAAAATTTTCGGCCCGTGCCGATCTCTGATATAAACTGCAAAAACGAACTGAATACTATACCGCAATAACTAGAGATGGGCCGTAATACGTAAGCCTCGAAAGAAAGGAACGAACGATTATTCGTTATTCACTATACCAAACTATGTTTCATTTATAACGAGTAAAGAATATTCGAATAATGAGTATACGAATAC
>CAJNOQ010005439.1:0-15321 GCA_905250885.1 Didymodactylos carnosus | reverse complement strand
ATGATTTGATGATGTTTTTGACCTTGGACTCTGGAAAATCCCGGAACGGTAAGAGATAGCGAGCTAAAAAAATTTCATAACCACACTTTGATATGGCAAATAGTTGCTGAAAGTTTGATCAAAATCGGATGTAAGACAAAAAAGATTTTTTTTGAGGGGGGCCCTTAATACTTAACTTCTAAGTATTAGGTAATTTTTGGAAAATACAAGTGTTTGTACTTTATACTTGAGTATCTGTACTTTTGTTAAGTACTGTACTAAGTATCTAGTGATTGATAGAAGATATTGAGATGCTGTTTTCTGTATTTGAGTGTCAAATATGAGGCTAGTATAAAAATATTTTTGAAAACTGTTTTTCGACTTTAAGGGGAGACGGGATGGTTTTTCTCGAAAAAATCGGGATTTGGAGAGGATGGAATTTAGATTTTTCAAGTTTGAGGCGTGCAGCCGAGGATGGTGACGCTCCCTACATATTTTGCATATACATAAAACCATATATAGTGGTCTACCATCGCATCATTATGGAAGTATAGTCACTTACGTTAGTTGCCTGAGCCCTGTAACAATTCTTCTTCTCTCTTAATGCATTATTTCATTTCCACTTAAATCTGTAATAGCAAAACTAGAGATGTGCAGTTTCAGTTTACTGATCACCGACAATACTGATACAGTGTTCACCGTTGCGCTGATGATCTCAGTGTCAGTGCAACAATGGGGATAGTTTTGGTGAGTACACTATCAGTATTTAAATAATTACACTGCTACCGCACATCCCTAAGGAAAACAAAGGGAATTTTTTTACTGTTTCGTATCTGTCACTTCACGGCTTAATGGTAGTTTTCAAATGACTCATCCGGTTTTTTCAGACGGGAAAGAAATCATCACAATACGTAAGATATACTTATGAAGTATGAGTAAAATACCACATACTGAAAAAAAACACTCATTGCCATTAAATCAATAGATTACGTCAGAAATAATTCATATTAAAAGAAAAAGGAAAGAATGAAAGCTAAGTGAGAATGTTCTATAAAGTCGATTGGTTTAGGAACAAGCGAAACATTTGCATCGAAATGGCTGAATCTCAATCTTCGATCAACACGCCGAAACACGAATTGAATTGGGATGATTGGAACTCATCCGACAAGCATGTGATCACAAAAATGAAAGGTTTAATCGAAACATTGAAAAGTCAAGAAGTTGATGCTGTTACTCTTCTGCCAGAATTAGAAATTGGCTTCGCTGCTTCAATTCATATCTTTGGTCAAAATGGCCGTGATCTATGTAAACCCGAAGTAGTCTCAACATGACTCTCTTTATTATTAACTCTGGCATCGTCAAAAGGAGTCACAGGCAAGTCCATTGCTTCTTCATTCAACAAAAGTTGTGGTGGTTGTAATGGTTTATACAATTTTAACGGCTGTTGGTAGCTTTCATTCTGAAGAAAATGTGAAGTTAGGATTTGATTTCTTTTGTCATATCTTAGCTGATGTCGATGGCAAAATATTAGAACTGGACGAAGTACGCCAACTTTCATCATTATTAGTTAACAACATTCCAGCTCGAGCTGATGGTACAATCATACGTTCCATATGATGGGAATTACATTGTTACCGACGTATCTATTATATGAGTAGCACACAGAAGACAACTCTCGAAACATTGTCGAATCTTATTGAAGGACTTGGTGTACTATGTACTTCAAAGTCATTTGTAAACGAGATGAGATCAAATCCATCTTCTACTATCGAAATACTCAAACAAAGTATCATTTTCAGAAAGCTTTGCCAGCGAAAAATGGCTATAACTATCATAAAATCATTGATCAAATAACTTATCATTAAAAAGCTGTTTTCCACTTTTTCTTCTATATGTATGCGCGAACTTGGTACATAAAAAGTATTCATAAGTTTCTCCTGTTTAAATTTTACTAAGGTTCATTTCAGAGTTAAGTGGCCGTGGTTATTTTTTGAACAAATTTTGATTGGCTAGCGTTATCGAGATCAGGGTTGCGTAGTTGAAAAGAGCGGACTCTGAGGCGTCTTTCTGTACGATACATTTGAGTTCGGAGTCACTTTTTAAAGACTGTGCAATCGTCGATATGTTGTTTTCGTGTTTTTTCAACGAATTTTTTCGACATTCTAGCTCCCATTATACCAAACTGTAGCCTGAATTCCGCTGCATATACCGTAAAGTTACCATACATCAAAGTGACCTTGTTCAAGAAAAAAGATCAAAACTAGGATATGAAGAAGTCAAAATTTTACCATGCGTACAGCGGAGTTCAGGCTACAGTTTGGTATAATGGGAATCAGAATGTCGAAAAAATTCGTTGAAAAAACACGAAAACAACATATCGACGATTGCATAGTCTTTAAAAAGTGACTCTGAACTCAAATGTATCGTACAGAAAGACGCCTCAGAGTCCGCTCTTTCCAATGACGCAACCCTGATCTCGATTAAAAGTTATTCAAAAAATAGCCACGGTCACTTAACTCTGAAATGGGCGTTAGTCTCGCAATTTTCAACATATCGAGCTGGGAACAACATTAAACGATAGAGAAATGTTTTTTCTACATTTTTTTGAATTTCACTTTTCAAGTCTCGCAATTTGAAAAATACTATAGAAATTTCTTTTTGGTACACTTCAAAATTCGATATTTCAGGGATGGGATCGATATTCAAAAAAAGCTAAAATGTGATTCTAGAGTTTCATTTTCTCTTTTCAGTGAGATCAACAAGAAATGGGTCATCGCATGGTGTGATTGGGTCATATAGGAAATATACCATAACTTATGTTATGCTTTTTTTTCTTCTAAGATTACCCTTTTCCTATATTTATATCAACAAGACATTTATTTATGGAAACAAGAACATCGTGTCGCAATATAAAGTAACAAAATTAAACAAGAGCAATGGATCCAATGAAATATTCTTCCTTTCTGTCGATCTGTAAAGACATCCATTGAGATTATCTAAATCCACTTTCTCGTATGTTTTTTGGACTATACCAATGATCAACTAGTGTCAGTTCATCGTCTTGATCCAAATTGAATGTAAGTCGATATTTCATTCCATCGACATTCATTTTTGTATTCACTTCTTCATTACATTCATATTGTCCATTGATTATACCGTGTTTTTTTAATTTCCTGGCAGCTGCACTAGTAAAATCATATTTCAGATTTGAAATTACGCCAACAAAAATTCCACTACAAGCACGAGTAATACCTGAAACAATCTTAAACAATTGGTGGAGATTTTCTGCATGAGGCAACATATACGATTGAATAAGCAAGGGAAATTTTCGGCCTAAAATTGTGAATAGATTGTCGGTAGTCGTATTTACTGTAGAGATTTTCTAATATTTTTCAGAGATTAAAGTGTTTCGATGATACATTCTGAGCTGTTAGAATGAGCAGAGGTAATATTTCTTTTTTTAACTGTGTAAATGATCGAAAAGAATACTGTAGGTGTCGCGTATCGTCTTCACGTTTTTTCTCGTGTACTTCTTCTCTTTTTGTTATTCTAACTTATATACGTAAGTATTCTGTGGAGATATATATGATTCTCTTCAATAAAATATGCACGGATACTAAATGAGAGTCAGTTTGTATAAGTCACAATCTAATAGTTATCTTCCAGCCGGATCTATTTGAAAATAATTATCCTTTAATGAATACGATCAAGTGAAAATCTTTATCCCCAATTTCAAACTATTTTCCATTGTTCACTATAGAAATCCATCTGTTTGTATGATACAGCATTTCTATATTACTATTGATCGTGCAGACTTTGGCGAGGAACATGCTCGTATTATTGTTTGAAACAAGGAATGATTGTATGCCTTGTTTATTCTTTTTACTTAGCTGGAATTGGTCAGTCTTTCAATTTCGTCTTTTGAATAAAAAAATCACTCTCTTCCTGACGCAGTTATAATTCTATTTGATCAAAGTAACAAGGCACCATCATTCCATCTTTCATTTTAGTTTTCTTTTCTTTCTGCTGTAGTTGAAAGCGAAAGGCATTTGAAAAGCTTCATTTTTACTCGTTATTCACCATCGATTGATCACGCCATCATTCCAAAGTACATAGTTCTTCCTCGTGAGTTGCTACTATAAAAGCATCCATCAACTTTACTCTTACATACGTTTTTTTCTCATCATATTCTAGGTTGAGAGTTCCCATGAGTACTCTTTTCATGATCGTTCTTCTCCTCGGTATATTACGTATGTATCACATCGATAACGAAGAGAAGATTTTTCAGAATGTATGTTTCTCTTTCAAGTTAGTTCACAAACGACCGTCGGATTACTATCGGTAAAAGTACCAACGTATCTTTGTATTTACTATGGATATCCATCGCTAGTACAAAATAGCAGTGGTAATTTGGTGTCAGCGGCAAACTGGTTCAAACAATTCGATTTAATCGTCTTTGGTGCTGGTATTTGGAATATTAATCATACAGACCATAACAATACAATGAATATTACCCGAACTCTTGTCGCAAAAGGTAAACGAGTATTTGGTTACGTTGATCTTGGCGTAATCCCTGGAACAAACAACTATTCCTATACGCAAATGCAGCAAGCTGTGAATGGATGGTCACAAATGGGAGCAACAGTAAGGAGATTATTTATTCTTGTTCATAACATTAAATGATAGAAATATGAACTCTGTTTCTAACTTTTCTAGGGAATATTCTGGGACGATGCTGGATTTGATTATGGTGTGACTCGACAACGTCAGTCTGATATGATCAATTATTGTCACAATAAAAGCATGAATGTTATTATGAATGCCTGGAATCCGGACGATGTACTTGGTGGAAACAATGTCACACTAAATTCAGGTGATATCTATATACTCGAATCTTATTTAGTTTCCAATGGAACTTATCAACCACTTTTAAATTGGACAGCAAAAGCGAACAAGGTTGCTGCATATCAGTGTAGTTTAGGTATACAAGTGGCTTGTTTATCGACGAATAGGACAAGTGACCAGTTCACTCAAGCATGGTTTGGTACGGCTGTGTATAATTTTGATTATTTTCAAGCTACCGATATAACGTACAGTGCATATGGTTCAAGCATGAATCGTGTAGCATATTATCCTAACCCAAGTAATAGCTATGGGACTATTTGGCAGAGTGCTAATGTAATACCCAATGCAGCTAATACAAATTTCTCACGCTCTACCGAAACGTGGAAGTTGAATGTTTTTGGTGATGGTGCATCATGGGGTTATGGCACGTTTACTCCTGTTTAATTGATAATAAAGATTTTTTTTCTTAATCCACTAATTGATTCTATCTTATTCATGCGTGACTATAAATAATGCCTTGCTTTCTGACCAATCAGAAAAAAGTGATTCAGTGTTTATTTTTATTTATCCAAGCTTTCTTATTCAGTAAAGATTGTTCATCAAAGAACTACTTCCACGATGTTATTCAACATAGAATACATAAGATCATATAGAAAAATATAACACGAAATTGGACGCAGTCTATCAGCAGATTATTCTCTATAAATGATTGATTACTTCCTCAAACTCTTTCAGATAATTTATCATCCTATGCAATAATATAAAGGATTACATTTTCTCAAAAAGTATACTTTCTCACATCATTCGTCATCTACTTGATGGAGGGTAATCAAATCTCATATGGAAATATTCATTATATAGCCTCTAGTAGTTTTAGAGAAATGAAAGATATTTTATTGAGATTGAGACAAAGAGAAAATCAGCCTTTCATTTCTAACAGTTAAACAGTTCAGTTTTCGTCGTTTCTACAATAGTCGATATATGACAAGTTTTCTTTAACTAACACATACCGGGAGGTTTTTCCGATGTTGAACTGTGGAGACACTGCACTCTACCCTTGAAACAAAACTACGTGGAAAAAATCAGCGTGAAAAATAAGTCTTGAATTATATTAGAATATTAAATCATTCTCTCAATCACAATAAAACCATACAGACATGTGAAAACTCTTCTTATCGTCGAAATTGAACAAGATGTCGAATTACTATTGGTGATTTATCAAAGATAATATATTCGTTATATTGACAACGATGATCACCGTAGTTATGATCGGTACAATTAATCAATTGATCTAATAGCATTTGAAAACCTAGAATAGTTCAGATTTCAGAACAATACAGAAACAAATCTTAGTAAAAACTAACCATCAGTTCGAGTAATAGTGTATCGAGGGTCAGTGGCTGTTGCAAACATAGATGGAACTAACAGTCCTACAAATACGATGAATTATCTTTTCAAGCTCTATTTTCAAGATAAATGTATACCTCGTGAAAATATACTGATCAAATTGCAGATATTAGTTCCATGCCATAACAAATAATGATTATCAAGATTGAGTTGAAACAACCGTTGATCATCATTCTCTCCAGCAACTTTGAATATTTGTTCGATTCGAATTTGATGTGTACTCGTCCAAATATATCGTGAAATTAATTGTGAATCGATATGATTTTGATTGATTACTCCGAATTGACAATTGATTGATTTGTATAAATAATCCAATGGTGACATTTGATTTATACTAGCTTGTGCAGCTAGAACAATTTTATAAGATAATTCTAATTCAAATATATCATAAACTTTTTGTTCTTGAACTTCTACAGCTTGTTTATTCAAGGGGTAGTCATTCTCGAATTGGTAGAAATTTTGAAATCTGCGTGTCAAAGTTTTTTACTTTCCAAATTTTCAAATATTTTAAATTTTGAAAGTTTGTACAAATTTATGATGCATAAACTGAAATAAACAGTGGCATGTCTATGACTAAATCCGAAAACGACCCCGATATTAGATATTAAATATTTACTCACACTATATATTTCTGTAATACTACCAGCATCAGATATCAGATATTTACTTACACTATAGTGTAAGTAAATATCTGAAGTGTAAGTAAATATCTGATATTTACTTATACTATAGTGTAACTGATATTTGCTTTTCTGGGGTTTCTCAGATATGTATGCTGTAAGTAAACAGCTGATATCTGCTTTTGTGATCATTGTCATTGACTTCTTCTTCAAATAATCAGAGATCAGCTATCAGAGATTTCGTGAAAACTGGTAATAGGTTGAGATTTGCCACGACCTCTGTTTACTATCAATCATAGGTCATTTATCATGACCATAACCTTGTAAAGGTATAATTGTATAATATTCATTGGTTAATTCTCAAATAAAATCGAGAAGAAGTTGGACTTTAGTTTTTTGAATAGGATCAAGAGATGGTTGACTTTCAGATTCAGTGCAGATGGATTGTTGAATCGTTAGCTTAAGTTGTGTTTTTTTCTTTAATCTTTTTTTTGAGTTGTTTTAGGATGTGACGTGCTCTTTGTAAACTCTCAGGTCTCAGTTGAGAAACAGGCATCCATTCGATAGCTAACTGAGTTATTTTTAGATTTTCTCGAATAGATTGAGGATGAAGAAATAGTCTGAACAAATACCAATAAGGCAATAATTTTCGTTTTGATGAGGGTTGTTGCTTCTCATCTTGTAAGCGTTCAAAATCATTTGGAACATCGATATATTTTTGTATTTGACGTTCATCCAATTATATTAATGTATATTTCTTTGGTTTAATTATAAACTGGTCAGTGTGTTACCATAGATTACCACTTTTCTTACGAAAGCCTTTAGTGAATTCCTTTTGACATTCTTCGAATAACGGAAAAGGTGTCAGTTGATGTTGACCATCACCATCTCCGATTCTTCCCAACGAGTAAATAGTAGACAGAGGTTTGACTTACTATTATGTTTGATAATTTACATTCGATAGAAATTATACAAACAATTAGACCATAATCGACATCAGTAATTGTCAAACGAACATCATAAGGTTCATTCTTTTCGGTATCTATTTGACTCATATTTGGATAATGGATCAACTTGATAAGCAGTTTGAACAATCTTGGATGGATGATCAGAAATATATTTATTGATATACGTTTGAGCATCAGAATAATAATCGAGTGGACTGAGAAGTACTTTATTTTAGATCATTGATTTGAAAAGGTTTCATCGACACTTTCATTGAATTCTTATGTTCTTCAGCACACCACCTTGGGAAACACCTGAAGATATTACGGCAGGCGCTGACTTCTTGTTTACAACAACCAATTGCTTTTTCAATCGGAGAGATAGGAAACAAGCCAGTCGATCAGTGCTGCCCCTGTATCTACCATTGAAAGTTGCCTGAATAGTGGCTGGTGAGGAATACGATCAAAGCTTTGGCATAGTCGAAAGCATTGCCTATAAATTTGTTTTTTACCAACAGCCTACCCAGTTCAATTATCATTTGAGAGGTTCCTATAAATGTCAACGAAAAACAAAAACTTAATAGGGAGTTTCGCAGATATACGTTCTAAAGTCAATGGCCACAGCGAATCATGGATAAGTGTTATCTCGTTTCTTTCTTTGCGCTTTCTGTGTTTTGTTTGTCGATTCAAGGAAACAATAGAATTCATCTTGAGGCATCTGTGCAGTGCAGTATTGTTTGGAAGCTACACTATCGCAAGAAAATGTATGGTAAGTATCGTTTTCATTAATTTGTATTTGAGAAATTGCCGCAAGCTGGTTTTTCTTTTTAAGTATACCTTTTATACGTGCCATTGCGTCTTTCGTATAGCGAGTTATAGGGCGAGTTTATAAATTTCTTAGTTTTACGACAAATGGCTCTTACTCTGTGGCTCTTACAGAGACTTGTGGCACGTTTATAAGATTAAATCGCGATCATGCTGTGATTGTAAATCTGGGTTCAGCACATTTTTGTTAATGAGAATCGGTTCTGTCCGTCGCGCTTGAAGACGCAAGCATGCTCGCGGTAAGAAAAATTGTCGTCACCTGATCGCGTTCGATTCTTAATTTTCTAAATTGGAGCTGGACATTATTGCGACATAACATCGAGACTTTTTAACGCATGCGACAAGAGTTGCACAAGCTAAGCGTGATCAGGATAACAGTGAATGAAGAAAGTTGGCTTAGGTGAAGTTTTGCTCTCTTGTCTGCTATTCAGTTCACTACAAAGTTCTTCTCTCCAAAGAAATATTTTTTCTTGCCATATGTAATTTAACTCCTATCCTTTCTCCTTCGGCTCAAGTCTCCATTTTTCCTCCCCGATCTCTTTTATTTTGTAGAGCGTCAAGATGTAGTTCCATTCCTGTTCACTCCGATTCTATGAAGGGTTTTTACTAGACGACAAGTGTTTAAATATCCTCTTACTTCCTTTATTTTTGTAGATAAATATTGCTATTTTTTTCTTCTTCGTTATCACAATCTACAACGGTTACCCAGAGACAAAAGAAAACCAAACAAGAAACGAAAATAAAAATATGCTTGAATAATAAAAAGCTGAAAATGAACACATGGTCGTGGCTGAGAAAAAGAGTTCTTTTTGTTTTTATTTAGTCTCCTTCACTGGCCACCCCGTAATCGCAACACCAAATGGAGTGTCGATTCTTTTTGAATGTTGTAATCTGACAATGTACGACCGTCCTCCAACTGTTTGCCGGCGAAGATGAGTCGTTGTTGATCGGGAGGGATTCCTTCTTTGTCTTGAATTTTGGCTTTAACGTTCTCGGTTGTGTCACTCGGTTCGACCTCAAGTGTGATTGTTTTCCCGGTTAACGTTTTGACAAAAATTTGCATGCCACCACGGAGACGGAGGACCAAATGCAGTGTGGATTCCTTTTGGATATTATAATCCGACAACTAGAAGTGAGAGAAGAATACGTTCAGAGTTGCGAAGGAATCAGCTGATATACTCTAAGAATGTCTACCGTGACAGAAATAGCTGATGAGCTTCAAAAAGTGTTTTCAAAACCGGGATGTAATTTCAAAAACTGAGTTTACTTTTTTCTGTTTTTATCTCACAAATAAACTTCTTGTGATTTTCTAGATCTTGACTTGAAACCAAGAAGGAAAGTAGTATTCGTGTATGTCACCGATATTCTTTTCAGTATTAAAGCTACGTTTATTCCGTTGCTATGCACTCTGTTCTCATGAACAATGCATTCAATGTTAGAGACCGTTACAACGAAGGCCTCCAGCTCAATTCGAGCCAGTAACTCTCTATTTCGATATGCAAG
Source organism: Didymodactylos carnosus (assembly GCA_905250885.1). Lineage (NCBI taxonomy): Eukaryota > Metazoa > Rotifera > Eurotatoria > Philodinida > Philodinidae > Didymodactylos > Didymodactylos carnosus. The sequence goes on along the minus strand of CAJNOQ010005439.1, from coordinate 5,198 downwards.
ACATCTGTCGCCTGAAAAACCAAGGTTAGGTTTAATATCGATAATCGCTCTGTAACATTATTTTTGATATGTAAACAAAATTTTCTGCGATGCCCCTCTTTCTCCTACAGGTAGCACTCAGTAAGCTTATACAATTTAATTACGCTAAAAGAAACTTTTTTTGTTACTGAGAGGTCAAACATTCTACTTTTTCTGGACAATCTTGAAGTATTGTTATTGATTGAATAAACAAATACTTACTGTTCTACCGTCTTCCAACTGTTTGCCGGCAAAAATCAATCGTTGTTGATCGGGAGGAATTCCCTCTTTGTCCTGAATTTTGGCCTTGACATTATCAATAGTGTCACTCGGTTCAACTTCCAACGTGATGGTCTTGCCTGTCAAGGTTTTCACGAATATTTGCATACCACCACGGAGACGAAGAACCAAATGTAAAGTAGATTCTTTTTGAATGTTGTAGTCTGACAATGTGCGACCATCTTCAAGCTGTTTGCCAGCAAATATTAGACGTTGTTGATCGGGTGGAATTCCCTCTTTGTCTTGAATTTTTGCTTTAACATTTTCAATCGTGTCAGACGGTTCTACTTCGAGCGTAATTGTTTTGCCCGTGAGCGTTTTGACGAATATTTGCATAACTATAAAGTTGAGCTTCGTTTAAAACCCAATAGTAAAATCTGTGTTGATAAACTTACTTGTTGTTGAATAACTTTTGTTTATACGTGTAAATGTAAAATTTTGTGTCCGTGTGCAGAGAGCAAAAGGGCGAACGTTTGAAAGCGTACGATATTCGAGATTGTAATGAAGTTAGCTGTGTTAGGCAGTTGCTTTTATACAAGAAAAAATATCTCTATTTTCCACTTTCTTCTTACTAAGACGAGAGTTTTCTATGTGTAATTGTTATTCACATACGCAGAACACACGTGGTGACTCAGGTGAAGAAGCGATGTTCTCGTAAGCTTGCTGTACACATCTGTGAGAGAAATGAAAGAAAAAATAAGAAGAAAGAAAATACGTTGAATCATATTCTCTTTCCTTGTGTATACACCATACGTCGCAATACAAGAGTATGCACTGCTGATATAATGTACTTGATAGGGGAAGACATAGATATTTCAGCCAAATTGTGCAAAAAATGTTGAGCAAACAGACGCAAAAGATCAACCTGATTCAAGTTCATGACTAAATAACCTATGCTGAAGAAGAAAATGCTCAGAATCCACCCGTTAATTGTGTAAAATTTGAGTCTAAATTCTCGAGTAATGAGAGTTCTATTAGAAAAAATAGAGTATTTACTTCCATGGTGAGTTTGCGAATCGCGAAGAATACGTCTGAGTCTCATCTTGATCTGCAGAAGAATAAATAATCAAGAGATTCTTGTTCTAAGATCACGTATTGATGCATTATGTCGATCACATAAGTTAAATATTGATAAGTGTTTTAATAGTGAATGTATCGATTTTTCCGATGTCTGAAATAGTTTCTTATATTCTGTAAAAATTCTAATTAATTTTGAATATTTTCTTTCATCAATGAGATGCTGATAATAGTCTTTATTTGTACAAAATATATAGAATCAATTTTATCATCTGTACTTAATAGCTGTAAGTTATCATTAGCGTATTTACTTGAAACAATAATAATAATTGTTTCCTTTTAATGAAACCTACCACGATGTACAAAAGGTTTGGGAGAGTTAAATCATTCTGAAAGAATTTTCAAGATAGGGCTTTTGAAAAAGCGAATTTTTCAGAAATCTTTTTCGCAAAATCATGAAATGGTACATAAGGTTTCTTTATCTACTGATGTAGAATTCGACAAGCTCTTTCATTTGAGACTAAAATCAAGGCTGTGTTACGTACTTTAGTCACAACAGAGCGTGCAAGATAGGCCGTTACTATTGGAAAACGGTAAAAAAATGCACCTTTTCACTGGGTGTGTTGAAAATATAACAACCATAGCAATGAGGACTCAGTACTATATATCTCGATTGAATTTTATCTTTTTTCTTAAAAGAATTTGGAACGAACTTCTTTGAAAGACCTTCTGGAAACTATCACTGGTTTTCATTTTCAGAAACTTAGTATTTGTTAAATTTTTTATGCAAAAATGAATTTAGTCATTATTATAGTGTTGGTCACTATTCGAAAAATACCGGTCAAAGATAGAATACATATGCCATCATCATCCTTTAATACGAACATATTCCCTTAAACTCTTCAGTTATTCCCATTTCTCAAATTACTTGGTGGATAATGTAGATAAAAACAGTTTTATTAAAATATATTTCGATTAAGAAAAGACTAATACAAAGCCTGAACTGTAGGTGAACGGCTTCGAATTCAACAATATGTTCAATTTTTTCCTCAGCAGAATAATATTATCATTCAGCAGAAATACTGGAATAATAATAGAATTAACAATTAGATCAAAAGCGATATAAATATTTTTATAACTGTAAATTCTTTTTCTGTCGATAACGTACTAGTTTCATTTGAAATTTTTGATCAATCAAAATTGATCAACAATTTTGGTTATTGGTATGAATAAAAATAATTGAAAATATTTTGCTAATTATGAGTGATCAATACCGTCACCATTATTCCTTTATCGCTGATAGCACTTGTTCCTTTCAATTTATTAATTTTTTATGAGTCGATGCCAGTTGATCGGGTGAAAGAGAATTTTAGCAGCTTGAGTCAAATACTATACCATGTTCTCGAAGGAAAGTCAGAGTAAAACATGCTGTAACCAAGTCTAAAAAAGGGTGTTAGAACATTCAAGATGCAGAGAAAAATTATGGATGATCTTTTTTGTAGCAAGTGATTGAACTTTCCGAGGAACGGGCTTGACGTACTTGAAATCCTGCACATAATTGTTGACGTTGACAGAATTGAAAGTTCAGCATGTGGACGATGTTGACATTTCAGCAAAGAAAAATTCGCAAACGTGTGTTGATAACAGTCGCTCACCTTAATTATCTTTACAGCCATAGATGAACAATATCACCACGGGATGCACATTTCAAATAAAAGTTTAATTTAATTGTGTTCTCTTTTAGCCAATTTTCCACAAATGCTTTTGATGGTAAAAAAGATGATTTCAAGAATACCGATAGTGTTACTAATTTTGTGAACTTTTTAAGAATGATTGGCATGATAGAATAAAATTCATTAGCAGTGGGAACATTATAAATCGTAAATGATTCCAAATTCGAAAAAGTATGTGTAAATAATTCAACGTTGTCAACTGACCAGACTTTGTCATCACCACCTAAACTTAGCTCGTTGATCAACATATTTGTCAGACGTTGACAAATTTGATCTGAACTTTTGAGTAAACGAAGGAGATAATCGGCGTTTAACGTTAAAGAGTGAATATTTGGCGAGAAGACAAGCGAACGTTCGAATGTTTCAAATGGCCACGGGTGATCGTTCCATATTGTTAATTGCTTTAAATTCGACAATTGGATTATTTTGCCAAGGTTGTCTAAAAACGATGGATTTACGAGTTGCAACTTATCTGCTACATACAATGATTTGACATTAAAGTATTGATATTTCGTGTAGCGCAATTGATTATAATCACAAACATATAGTTCATCGACTTCGATACTGGTTGATGATGTAAAAAATTTGTCACTACTAATTCGTTTACCGGTATTTCTTAAAAAGAATATAAAATAATGGAACACAAAGGTTAAGCTGTGCTTTATGTTCTGTGTGCCACACGAGTGGTCGGGTGTGTAAATAGGATATAGAGGATTTATTCTTAAAACAGATTCTAACAGGCTTTAGGTTATTCTTATAGTTTTCCTATTATTCTCCTTTCTGTCTAAACACTGAAATGACAGAAATAAAGACTTCAAATGCAAATAGAGTCTAACATTACTTGTTTGGTACGGTTCTAGTACACTGCTACACGAAATCGTCAACTTACCTTGCCGAGGATTCGTCATTGTATGTGGAAACTGTTTGTTTGGAAGATCCCACTGTTATCGAACGGCGACGATCAGGAAACGAGTAGAATACCAAATGATACGTGCTTTTATCATAATCACAAGCCATGTACCACTTTCGTTTTAACCAAAATTCAGTTTGAAATAAGTCCAGTAAAGGTGTGATGATTGACGATGAATGGATATTATATACATTAACATGTAACTTGAATTTAAATAAGAGCGGCATAGTTGAAAGAACACTTTGCCAGCGAGAGGCGTTAAGAAAGTCACTATTTGTACTGACGAAAGAAAATTGTTGTACCTGATAAAGGTTTTTTATTAATAATTCAACTTCGTCAAAAAGAATCTCTCTATCAGACAAACGGAAATACCTCAGACTGGGAGCAAATGGAATCGATGGATATAAGAAACTGGTAAGATTCATATAAGAATCGTATAAGACTTTATAGAATTGTTATACAAGATATTTGTAGGCCAAGTATTCTATATTCTACTTTCTTCCTATAATCTACTGTATCATAAGTGAATAAATTAATTTTTTCCTATTTATTTTACCGTTCCATAAAAAAAATCTTAGTCCCAAAAGGATTAATCTGTTCGTTACGTATTTGAATCACTATTTTCTTCCTTCGTAGGATGGATGATGGATGAATCAACTTCGCGAACAGTAGAAAAGAGTTGTATCGTGTATGTGCGATACTTATAAAACTACCATGCAAAAACATCGTTTTACGCATTAATGGACATGGAATGAGATGGCACAGCTACAAATATTGTTGAATCAATAAGTAGTATTTGGAGGAAAGATGATATTAGTGCAATCAATACGTGCTCGTTCGCTGCTGATAATGCATCAACATTTAAAGGTAACTGTTGCATCACCGAACTATAAACACTTTGAAATATTACAAACATGTTTTTTAGGAGTGCATGAGGGCGTTGTTGCAAAACTCAGACGACAACTACAAGCAGAATGGCTCGAATTAAACACATGCTGTGCTCATTCATTTGCACTAGTTGGTAGTCAAGGATCGTATACGTCAAAACTTGATCGTATGAGTTTTCCTTTTATCTATATTTCATTATTTTTATCTTATTATTATAGATAACTAGCGCAGGTACCCGATGTAGAGTGAGTTGCCTTGAACTTTTCCATCTTTAACAGGACCTTCCCCACCGTGCATAAATTGAGATGCTTAGTCACACCGACTATATGATGTGAGAATTTAGTTTATAGCGT
>CAJNOQ010005438.1:0-15327 GCA_905250885.1 Didymodactylos carnosus | reverse complement strand
AAATTCAGAACTCAGTCAAAATAAGTTCAAACGGGCTAAAAAATTTTTCATAACCCCACTTTTGATCGTAGAATCCAAAAATATGAAAAAACATGTATGTTAATTTCGAGCATTCCACTACAATTCTCGATGGGCTCGTGAAGCCTCTCTTAAAACAGCGTGCGTTATGATAAAAAAACCTGAAATTTGTGTTTCTAGACGTTTTTGCCGTTAAAATCCATGAAATAAAGCTGATGATGAACGATATAAACTCTACTTTAAATAAATATATTATATCCATAGTATTGACTCGTTCCTTCTTGTGGATTCAATCCTATACTGGGACGTATATGAATAGTAATACATTCCAGCATAGAACGTATCGTACTTTATTATTTTTATTTCTTTTTCTCACTCTAAAAGGACGTTACGGACTTTCGGAGAGTAGGTTTTGCATTTTATAATTTGTACATAAATCATACTGTGTAGAAGCAGTAAATAAATTAATACGTGAGACGTCTTTTCTATATACTCCTAAGCCTTTTTCCTGCGTCTCTAAGTAGTTAAGGAGATTGATTGAGGGTAAAAATCTCACTTTAAATGTGTGCTCTCGAATTCGAAGATGTGTCAGTGCCAGCTGAGTGACTGAGGAATGTACATAATGCTACACAAAGTACTCAAAATATACTCGAAAACTGTTTTTCGTAGCACTACATACTTCCTTTGCACTTACTTTGCTTTAAAAGCACAGGTTTCCCTTGAGTTTGATCCTGTGACCGCGTTTAACCAGAAACTTCTTGATTTCTTGAGGAAAAAGTAGCTTATCTTAACTTCTTTATCTTATCCTACACTAACTTCTCTTCTCCTGCTCTACCTTCACATCCTAGTTTGCCTTACTTAACCATGTCGTTTATGTCGTGAGTTCCAGTTAAAGTGATGCTTTTGTGACTTCTCAGAAAAAGAGAATTTTCTCCACTCTCTTCAGATAAACCCTTTGAGTTTTCATCAATCAACTGAAAGTATATCCGCACATTAAAGAAAAGAAGAAAAATGAAGTGTAAAAGTACGACATCTTGTGAGTATTCCCTTGCTCGTAAGTCTGGGGCAATATAAAAAAAAAATGTCTGTCTGTTTGTTTGTCCATCGAGAAGAAATAAAAATGCTAAAATGTTTGACAAGAATATTTTGGGCTACTGAAACTTTCGATGTTAACCTTTACCCGTAATAGAAGACCACCTTAGAGGATGTCCAGTTTGTCTGGTCAGATATTTATAAGTAAAAACGTTCTTGCGTGTTTTTCTGGTCAGGACATGTTTTTCGCCTGATCAGTGGATGAAATCAGGACCGCGAGCTTATTGTATATATGTAAAAACTAGGTGTTCGGTCATACTGCGCAAAAATCAGTAGAAACCTAGAAAGTTTTCTGGAGATCTTCCAATGTAACCATCAGAATCTGTATGTCGTCAGATATCTCTTCTTCAGCACAGAAACCTCTAAGACATTAATCATCACCTACGAGAATAACTTTGAAATTTTTCAAAGAACTAATGGTCACTATACACTACGTGACTTAGCAAAATAAAACGGCATTTTTTGAGAAACAGACACTGATTAGGTTCAAGACTAGGTATACACCGATTAAGAATTGATGTTAGGGCATTCAGTAAAATCGTTCAGAATCAGTTACAAAAAATCATTCAGCTGCCGAACGTCTCATTTAGTAAAAATATATTTGCTCTACTAAAGTAAAGTGCTAGAAAAATTTTGATGTTATATAAAGAAAATGTGATAAATCGAATTATGTTTTCACAATTTGGCACAGTTTTGAATGCTTATACGCCTGCACAGATAACACTAAAATTTTTCTAGCTCTTTAGTTTCGTAGAGCAAATATATTTTTACAAAATGAGACGTTCGGCACCTCTGCGTGATTTTTCATAGCTGATTTTGAACGACTTTACTGAATGTCCTAACATCGATTCTTAATATGTGTATGCCTAGTCTTGAACCTAATCAGTGTCTGTTTATCAGAAAATACCAAGACCAGACAAAAAAGTCAAGGCCAGATTCAGATTTACCGTTTGTCTGATCAGTAGGAAAAACAGACTATCTTGATCTGGTTTTATCGGTTTCTTGCTCTGACCTTGGAGCTGACCATAACAAGAAAAGAAAAACAGGGAACAGACACGTGTAAATAAATAAGTCTTCACTGTGTTTTCAAGGCCAGACAAACTGGACAAACTCTAGGGCAGCCTAAGACTTGTGAGTTGCAAGCCGGAGTAGAGGAACATGGCCTTTTATTTCCGCTACGTTTTTACGAGAGAAATAATTATATATTTAGAACAAAGTGAATGAAGTTTTTTTACTTGCGTACCATGCACGTGTATTTGAAACGAGTATAATGAATGTAAGCAAGAATTATTTGTTAAATGTAACTTAAAAGAAAACTTCTGCTACTAAGAAAATCGACTAGTTTGAAGCAAACGACACTGAATAACTTTTTCAGTAGAAAATAAGATTGTTAGGGATTGAAATGATGAACTTTTTGTAATATCTCGAAATAACTGTTACGTTTGGCTAAAAAAGTGTTGTATCCTTTTGTGAGATGAAAAGACAAACAGCAAAATCTAAAAAGAAATGAAAAACCTGAGGAATTGTCATTAAAAGCTCTGAGATAAAAAATATGTTGAAAACCTTTCTTTTAACATTTCAGAAACGACCGCGTCGCCGATAATCTCGTTCGCAACTTTGTCGTTAACAAAGCGTAAGTTGTTCTGTGTGTGTTTGTTTCTAACAAAGAAACTCCTTCTACAAGACTCTTCAATTAAAAATGACAACAACCGTTTTCAAAGCGGAGGTCACAGAAGTGTGCGAACATAAAAATCAGTGTAAGAGAGGTTATCCGCCACGATGGATTTCTCCATAACGTTCCTGTTCAATATAAATTTTAACAATACCGTGAAAATCTTCCTCTGGTGGACTAAGCCACTTTCCTACATTCCAGACATAAAACCCAAACGTGCGAAGATGTCAGTCACAGTTTCTAACGAAATTTCAATCACTTCTCCGGCGAATTATCACTTAGAACTCTGATCTATGTGAAATGTCGAAAAGGTTACTTTTAACATTTCAGAAACGTCGATCTCTCCGACAGCCTCGTCAACAACTTTGTCGCCAACACCGCGTAAGTCATTCTGCTGTGTGTGTTTGTAACGAACCTTTTGATTAATTAATTTGAGAAAAAGGTGATTTATAGAAGAGGGTAGCGTATTATAATTCAAACATTATGGTGGCGTTGGTACTGAGCGCTCTACTTAGAAATAGTAGATTAGTTTGTGCTTTTAAACCGTCATGCAGGATGGGCGGTCCTAGGAAATCAGATTTCTGTGCCCGTCGGTAGTGAAGGTGTAATTAGTTTATCAGTACTTCTGGCAACAAGAGAACATTCAAAAATCAGGTAGCAATAGAACGTATCAATTTTTAGCCGATATACGCGGATGAACGTCGCTCATAGGAACTCTAGCTATGGCAGGGCCGACGGCAAGAATGCTATGTTTATTTTTAACAATAAATTTTAGGAAACAACAAATATGAAAAATGTGTTTGTTGTTGTTCGAACTCAAAATTTATCGTGTTTTTTTTCTCGCATTTTCTTCTCTCTGTAGCCACAAAGAACTAGACAATAGACATGCCTTGTCAGTAGAGATGGTATTGTCCGTACGGACTTCTCCCCTTTTTCAACCTGTCTACTACGCTCTTAACGTGTTCTCCATCCCTGTTAAGTTGTTTGTACCTGTGCGGTCTTCCAATGAAGAATCTTCGTCGAATACTACTGCAAAACCAATCCCACGCGGAATTAGCCCCTTTCTAGTGTTTCATGCAAGTTGTGCAGAACCCAGGCATAAAACCCAATCGTCTGACGACAGGATTCACAGTTTCTTAAGAAATTACATTCACTTCTCCGGTGGATTATCACTTAGAACTCTGATCTTTGGCAAATGTTGAAAAGGTTGCTTTTAACATTTCAGAAACGCCTTCCTCGCTAACAACGTCCTCAACGACTTTATCTTCAAAACCGCGTAAGTTCTTTTCTGTGTCGGCGTCTTTTTAACGACATCTTTCATGACGTCGCTATTGTTGCACCTTTGAACGAAATTCTCAAATAAAAATTGATTTTAAATTAAAACTCAACTGCCTGTGTTAGTCTCAGTTCGCTTAATTAGGTTTGGCATCACTCGCATTTAATTATATACCACGTATTCGAAAGCAACACATAATCTCAAACTAGCATCTGCCTCATCTCCGAATAAATCTCACAGGAAGACAGTAACTCACTATCCATCTGTTCTAAGTAGAGAGGTGATATTGTGCTTACCTTTTTCTCCCCTTTTTCATCCTGCGCTTGTTATATGTTCTTCATCACTGTTATTGATTCCGCGATAGCCTTCCAGTGAGTACACAGCAATCTTTGCTGTATGAAAAAACAAGATCAAGTTTGCGTGTTCGATTCTTGCTCCGTGCAAGGATTGATTTTCTCTTTTGATAGTTTCAGTTTCGGAAGGGTATAACGGGAATTTATATTCTTGATTTCATTCTGCTGCCAGATTAAAGCTTAAACCGAAAAAGCAGAATGGGTCTCCGTTCGAGATAGGCACCTGGAAGGATAGTCTGAAGTGTCGCTTTCAGAATCTGCATTGCTGTTGGTTACAAAAGTGGTTTTTTCGCGCATTTTCTTCAGACCCAAGCTTCGGCGAAACGATCACACATAAGCCAGACGAACCTTTCCCGTCGTTCAGGTTGCACTCCTCTTTTCCTGAGGCCACAGAGAATTCGCATCTCCGACGCGCGAGAACCACAACGATGGACCTCCACGCAGGACTCCGCAATCCTTTTCGTTTTCACCATAAATTTTAAGAATAGAGTGAAAACGTACCTAAGGTGGAAAAAGTCTAATTAATCATTTTCCTGCTATTTCATGCAACTAGTCCAGAATACAAGCATAAAACCCAAACGTCTGAAGATACGATCCACAGTTTCTTGTAAAATTTGGATCACTTTTCCGGTGAATTGTTAATCAATAATTTTTAATTTTGAAAGTGAGTTTTATGCATAACAAAAAATAGAACGAAAGGTGTATAAGTAATTGTGTCAGCTCGTGTATATACAGCAATAGTATATATAGAAGACTACTGTTCTCTAGGTACCCAGTTCGAATCTCAGCACTCACCCATCGCGATTGAAAACTCATTACATCTCTTTTTGTATCTAGCCAACTTTTCTTTTAAACAGCTGGATGAATCGTACGCTTAATCACATGATGGTTCTAATTCGTATCGTTTTTATTAACCATAATTTCTTACTAGATCCATCGGGTAGTCTATCGTGTAGTACGGAACTGGCGCTAACCCTGACGATTTGCGGACTGTCCGTCTCTCTTTGTCTTGAGAAGAATTCTAATTACTACTGACAGCTGCTTGTCTGATTTTGTCATTCAAAACATTAAGTGTCTCATGACATCAATATTCTCTCACCTTTTTTTACCAAAATGCTCAAATGAATCTGCCAATTTAAAGAAAAACTCGAACAACTACATGACACAAAGAATGCGCATCTCTGAAGTGTGTGAACATAAAAATCAGTGTAAGAGAGATTATCCGCCACGATGGATTTCTCCATAACGTTCCTTTTAATCATAAATTTTAAGAATACCGTGAAAACCTTCCTCAGGTGTTATAAAGCCACTTTCCTACATTTCATGCCACTTCAGAAATGTTGATGAGATTGATTTATAGCGGAGCGTAGCATGTTATAACTCAAGCATTGAGGTCGCTTTCGCACTGAGCGCTCTACTTACAAACGGTAGATTAGTTTGAGCTTTTCAACAGCCATTGATGATGGATGAACCGAATAAATTAGATTTCTCCTTGCTAGGCATTAGTGACATGAAATAGTCACTATCACTAATATTTATATTTTTATGATTTCCCGGTACCGAGTATACACATAAATTACAAAGCCATGCATGGTTAAAAATTCTAAGTTTGGCCTGGTCCGGCCCGACGACTTTATAAAATTTTGTGTTCTGGTCCGTGCTGATCTCTGATAAACACATCGAGAATAATGTGACAGAACATGTGACAAGAGAAAAAATACAGAATAACACACGTATAGATCTGTAAAAGTTATACGAAAAATTGAATAAGTTGAATGATAACTTCAGAGTAAATAAGTACACAGCAGTTGAAAGAGAGAGTTAAGAGATTAAGAGACGTGAATAAAATTGCTGTGTACTTATTTTGTGCTCAAACTCAAGGTGAGTCTAAAATGAACTGCATGGTGTTCGCGAGGAGAAAGCCGGGTAAAACATGATGAAATTAGCGTCCCAGTGCCTCTAGAAAAGCGCTTCGGAGAAAGTTTTCTTATCCCAAATATTTCTGCATTTTTCAGTTATTCGACTCAAGCTGGAATCTTGCACAAGAAACAAGGTTTATTGAGCAGTAAATAAAATTTCTGGCATTTCTTCAAGTCAAGATCTCGATAAGAATGTAAAAGGAAACTTCTACTGCTCTGTAAATTGTGAGACTTTTACAGAAATGGCACTAACGCTGACGATTTGATGCATACAAAAATGCTTTATCTTTAGTTTAAAAAGAAACGGAATCTGGCTGAGTTTTTCAAAAATGGCTTGTGCCTTTTTCGATAGGTTTAGTTTCAAATACTATAAGGGAAATGTTTCCCGTTGAATTCTCAAAGAATAAAACTTATATCAACTGTATGAGCACTGACTCCATGTACACGCAAATACATCGTAAATACAGAAAAGAAAAAAAAATGCGTTGATGTCTTTTTTGCACGAAGTCGATATCTCTGATCTTGATCTGAAAAGAGAAAAATGCATTTTTCTTTTCCAGTGAACACTCGCACCATATATAATAGTGATACGAAAACTTGAATAAGTTGAAGAATAACTTCATAGTAGTACATAGCAATTGAGAGTGTATAAACTTTATGCTATAAAGTAGCAGAATTAAAGTTGTTCTGCGCTCATCTTTAATTCAATGTCTAAGTGAACCTAAGGTGAATGCTTGATTGCATCATGTTCCCGAAGAGAAATCCGGGTAAAACACGGTGAAATCAACGCCTGAACTGCTCGAAGAAAAACTTCAGAGCTTTCGTGACCCTAAAACCTCGGGCATGGTGTAACCAGGCTTTAAAAAACGAAGTTTAAACCATTAGAAAACGTAGAAGATAAGATGCGGGACTTTCTTGAAACCTGCGCTTGGATTCTCTGAGATATGCGCGTATCTCGGATGAGTCGTTCCAGCTAACCAGTATGATTATCTTTCGTGCTAGGCGCCTTTTCTATGATCTACGCGCACTTAATTTTAATTAGTGCAGAAAGAGGCTTAGAAAGAGACTTCTTTGATCTGTTTCGCGCTTGTTCTACGCGCTGAAACATGCTGAAAATAATTCTAATATTTTCAGCTCAAGAAATAGTATACTGTCACTAAATATTGTTACATATGATACAGTACGTCTTCCACGGTGTACCCATTAGTTTTTATGGCACCAATGAGAGCGTTGCCATAGGCCATAAGAATTAATTTCGCTATCAACAGTCGAAATCGTTACAGCAAAAATTGGTTTAATCAACCTTTCATAATCACCAGAGTATACAGCATAGATTATATCGCTAAAAGGCAATCGAATAAGAACGCCCGTCTCAGACCAAACTAACATACTGACGGTAAATAAACTGAAACACACAGGTTATTTATCCCTGATAGAAAAACGCTTCAAAACTTTCAAAACAAATATGAACATTAGACAGACCCAAGCTTCGGCGAAACAATCAAACATAAGCCAGACCAACCTTTCGCCGTCGTTCAGGTAGCACTTCACCTTTCCTGAGACCACACAGAATTCGCATCTCCGACGCGCGACAACCACAAAGATGGATCACCACGCAGGACTCCGCAATCCTTTTCGTTTTCACCATATATTTTAAGAATACAGTGAAAACCTACCTAAGGTGGAAAAAGTCTAATTAATCATTTTTCCTACTATTTCATGCAACTAGTCCAGAATACAAGCATAAAACCCAAACGTCTGAAGATACGATTCACAGTTTACTTTTCCGGTGAATTGTCATTGAAAACTCTGATATATATCAAAATGTTGAAAAGGTTACGTTTAACATTTCAGAAACGTCCACCTCGCCGACAAGTTCGTCAAGGAGTTTATCTTCAACACAGAGTAAGTTGTCTTGTGTGTGTATGCGTTTTTAATGAAGTAACTTCGTGAAACACTTCTAGAAGACTCCACAATTAAAAGTGACAACAATTGTTTAGGTTACATGAAATGTCGAGGTTCAAAATCTGTATCATGTTGTTCGCCTGTGCATCATGTCTCATACCTTTGTTTAGGCTGTGAACGTAGCTTGTCGTAAATAGTGAAATTAAATTCTTCTTGGAGCAGATATTTATCATCCACTGATTGACTCCGCACAGACAGAGCCATTCAGAGATGTCAGAATTTCAGTACGCAGTTTATTCTTTGGGCTTGCTCGGTTTGCTGGGCTTGGTGTATTCTCAATGAGAATACATGAACATACGCAAATATCTAATATTCGAAAAATATGCTGGGCTTGGTGTATTTTGGCATATAGTAGAACAAAACACTTATCTTAACCTTTCTGCGCGGCGGGGTGGGGGTGAAGGGTATTCTCGTATATTCTCAATGAGAATACGCCAAGCCCAGCAAGCCCTGATATTCCGATACCCCTCGAGCGATTAGACATTCTTGAATAGACTTGGACATTTTAACATTTAATTTTTGGTTACTGTCGTACGGTAACAGATGATGAAGAATTGCTCTCGAAGTATACAGACGAATTTCAGAGTTCGCCCACAGCCGCTCCAACAAAAGCTTTTCGGACGACTGTTCGTCATCTTGTCGTCGATTTTCCACTTCGGTACGACCAACCCTAGCCCACAAACACTGGCAGAAGTGCTTGTGGCTTGTGCCTTTTTCGATAGGTTTAGTTTCAAATACTATAAGGGAAATGTTTCGCGTTGAATTCTCAAAGAATAAAACTTATATCAACTGTATGAGCACTGACTCCATGTACACGCAAATACATCGTAAATACAGAAAAGAAAAAAAAATGCGTTGATGTCTTTTTTGCACGAAGTCGATATCTCTGATCTTGATCTGAAAAGAGAAAAATGCATTTTTCTTTTCCAGTGAACACTCGCACCATATATAATAGTGATACGAAAACTTGAATAAGTTGAAGAATAACTTCATAGTAGTACATAGCAATTGAGAGTGTATAAACTTTATGCTATAAAGTAGCAGAATTAAAGTTGTTCTGCGCTCATCTTTAATTCAATGTCTAAGTGAACCTAAGGTGAATGCTTGATTGCATCATGTTCCCGAAGAGAAATCCGGGTAAAACACGGTGAAATCAACGCCTGAACTGCTCGAAGAAAAACTTCAGAGCTTTCGTGACCCTAAAACCTCGGGCATGGTGTAACCAGGCTTTAAAAAACGAAGTTTAAACCATTAGAAAACGTAGAAGATAAGATGCGGGACTTTCTTGAAACCTGCGCTTGGATTCTCTGAGATATGCGCGTATCTCGGATGAGTCGTTCCAGCTAACCAGTATGATTATCTTTCGTGCTAGGCGCCTTTTCTATGATCTACGCGCACTTAATTTTAATTAGTGCAGAAAGAGGCTTAGAAAGAGACTTCTTTGATCTGTTTCGCGCTTGTTCTACGCGCTGAAACATGCTGAAAATAATTCTAATATTTTCAGCTCAAGAAATAGTATACTGTCACTAAATATTGTTACATATGATACAGTACGTCTTCCACGGTGTACCCATTAGTTTTTATGGCACCAATGAGAGCGTTGCCATAGGCCATAAGAATTAATTTCGCTATCAACAGTCGAAATCGTTACAGCAAAAATTGGTTTAATCAACCTTTCATAATCACCAGAGTATACAGCATAGATTATATCGCTAAAAGGCAATCGAATAAGAACGCCCGTCTCAGACCAAACTAACATACTGACGGTAAATAAACTGAAACACACAGGTTATTTATCCCTGATAGAAAAACGCTTCAAAACTTTCAAAACAAATATGAACATTAGACAGACCCAAGCTTCGGCGAAACAATCAAACATAAGCCAGACCAACCTTTCGCCGTCGTTCAGGTAGCACTTCACCTTTCCTGAGACCACACAGAATTCGCATCTCCGACGCGCGACAACCACAAAGATGGATCACCACGCAGGACTCCGCAATCCTTTTCGTTTTCACCATATATTTTAAGAATACAGTGAAAACCTACCTAAGGTGGAAAAAGTCTAATTAATCATTTTTCCTACTATTTCATGCAACTAGTCCAGAATACAAGCATAAAACCCAAACGTCTGAAGATACGATTCACAGTTTACTTTTCCGGTGAATTGTCATTGAAAACTCTGATATATATCAAAATGTTGAAAAGGTTACGTTTAACATTTCAGAAACGTCCACCTCGCCGACAAGTTCGTCAAGGAGTTTATCTTCAACACAGAGTAAGTTGTCTTGTGTGTGTATGCGTTTTTAATGAAGTAACTTCGTGAAACACTTCTAGAAGACTCCACAATTAAAAGTGACAACAATTGTTTAGGTTACATGAAATGTCGAGGTTCAAAATCTGTATCATGTTGTTCGCCTGTGCATCATGTCTCATACCTTTGTTTAGGCTGTGAACGTAGCTTGTCGTAAATAGTGAAATTAAATTCTTCTTGGAGCAGATATTTATCATCCACTGATTGACTCCGCACAGACAGAGCCATTCAGAGATGTCAGAATTTCAGTACGCAGTTTATTCTTTGGGCTTGCTCGGTTTGCTGGGCTTGGTGTATTCTCAATGAGAATACATGAACATACGCAAATATCTAATATTCGAAAAATATGCTGGGCTTGGTGTATTTTGGCATATAGTAGAACAAAACACTTATCTTAACCTTTCTGCGCGGCGGGGTGGGGGTGAAGGGTATTCTCGTATATTCTCAATGAGAATACGCCAAGCCCAGCAAGCCCTGATATTCCGATACCCCTCGAGCGATTAGACATTCTTGAATAGACTTGGACATTTTAACATTTAATTTTTGGTTACTGTCGTACGGTAACAGATGATGAAGAATTGCTCTCGAAGTATACAGACGAATTTCAGAGTTCGCCCACAGCCGCTCCAACAAAAGCTTTTCGGACGACTGTTCGTCATCTTGTCGTCGATTTTCCACTTCGGTACGACCAACCCTAGCCCACAAACACTGGCAGAAGTGCTTATTTTCTTGTAGAAGTTTCTTGTCAACAGCATACATTAAACTCTCATGTTCATGTCGCTCTTAGTTATACTCTCCTATCCTTTAGTCGATAAGCTCTAACCTATAACTTAACTTTCATTGCTATGCGGTTTATTCCCCGTTTACGAACACGGCTCATTGACGCTTTTCTCCATGGCACACACTCACGTTTTCATCACGAAAGAACTGCTGATTTTACCCCGGGAAAAAAATTGTTCATTAATATTTGAGAAAAAGGTGATTTATGGAGTAGTGTAGCGTGTTGTAACTCAAACATTGAGGTCACATGCGTACAAAGCACTCTACGCCGAATTTCGTGAAACCATAAAGAATGAACATCTCTGAGGTGTGCAAATCTGAAAAATCTGTGGAACAGAGGTTAGCCGCCATGCTGGATTTCTCCGCCCAAGCATGAGAAATGCATGGGATGTCGCCCGCTGCAGCTAGATACAAAACGCGATACATCTAGATACAGCCGATTCATTTCTAGAAGTATGTAGGTATGTATCTATTAATGATTTCAATCCGATTCATTGACCAAAATAGCGGGCGATGGATGTAATTGTGTATCCGCTGCGGATGAGACACGCGTGAAATCGCCCGATACATCCATTCAAAGCGCTCTGAGTCAAATTTTCTGAGACCACAAGGAATGAGCTCTAGTTACAAATAGTAGATTAGTTGCTTTACCTTTAAATTGTAAACTTTCAAACTTTTAACCTGTCGCCGATGATGGGTGGTCGCAGGAGATCAGATTTCTTAGTGCTAGCCCGTAGTGAAGGGTCTTCACTATAAACCAATTACGTCTTCACTGAAGACCTAATACGTAATTAGTTTATCACTAATTGTGGCAACGCTAGGACATTCTGAAATCTTGTAGCAACACTCGGTGACAGTTTTTATGCGGACATATTTAGGCAAACGTTGGTCGTAGCAACTCGAACTAAAGGGAAGAAGGGCGGAAAGAATGACATATTTATTCAATCACTCAGATACCGTGTTCTGTAGTATTTTGAAAACGCAGTGGTACTATTTGTTTTTGATGAGCTTTCGTCGAGTAACACGAGGAGTAAAAATATATGTAAAGTAGAAGCCTTAAAGGAAATTCGTCTGGAGACGTCTGTGTGATACCATTTAACCCACGTAACTAGTGTTATAAAGACGAAAAAATTATTGTGGAGAGCTAAGAAACTTCTCATTCTAATACAGAAGTTTTTTTATCGGAGTTTGTTCTATCCGAAGTCCATTATACAGTAGAAGGAGATGCCGCTGTGGCTATGTGACTAAGTTGTTTGACACATATCCTCAAGCTACTGTATTCGAGTCTCGGCGCTACCAGACATGGAATGACCCTGGGTAAGTCATTAACGGTTGTTTGCCTCGGATCACGCGTCCAATATCATGCTGACTACCTTGTGACATACACCTACCCTCGTGGCTAGCATGTGGTTAGTCTGTGTGTGAGCAGAAGCGCTTGGGCGAAAGCACTCTGAGACCGGCTGGCCTGCTATCTAGAGCTACAGCTAGTATTAGTTGTAGGGAAGATTTCGGGCTTACGAAACTGTCTCCACACAGCACCTTATGCCGCAAGGTGGCCGAAAGGTAAGGTATTCTTCCAGTAAAAGGAACGTGTCTGTGAATTCTTCGGAGAACTGAGTAAAGCACTCGAAATTCTTCTTTGAAGGATAAAAGACTTGTCCTCTTAGTTTCTCGCCGACTTTGAGTCTTTGCGGAAGCTATGTTCGTCAGTTTTTGAAGTTTATAGTTGACGAAGATCTCGTTTTGTTCTTCCGAACTAAAAAGTCCGTGTGTTTTTATTTCGCGTTTTCCTCTTCTTATACTGACGGGGCATGTCTATTGCTAGTTCTTTGTCGCTCATATTTCTTTTGCGCATTTTCTTCTCTCTATAGCGACAAAGAACTAGACAATAGTCGTACCTTGTCAGTAGAGATGATATTGTCTCTACAGACTTCTTCCCTGTTTCAACCTGTCTACCACGATCTTTACGTGTTCTCCATCACTGTTATTGATTCCACGATAGCTTTCCAGTGAGTATACAGGAACATTTGCTGTACCAAAAAAACAGAATAGTTCTCTATGCTTTTCTGTCACTACATTCAGCGGGCGGGTAATCTCTCTTTGTCTTGAGAAGAATTCTAATTACTACTGACAGCTACTGTTTTCTCATGATATCAATATTCTCTCACCTGTAAGCGAAATTCTCAAATAACTCGTGATTTTAAACTAACATTTGGACAACTGGGCATGTGCGTCTCACTTCCCTCATAAGGATTGCCATTACTGACGTGGTCCCAAAAAGTTCATTTATGGAGGAGTATTGGATGTTATATCAGCTTTTTGGAAGAGAGGTTGGCCTCTACGATGAATTTACTCACAATGTTCCTTTTCATAATACATTTTAAGAATATAGTTAAAATCTACCTCAGCTGGTATAAGCGCGAGGAATTGTCATGAAAAATTGTGATATATATCAAAATGTAGAAAAGGATCCTTTTAACATTTCAGAAAGGTCCGCGTCGCCGACAACCTCGTCCACAACTTTAAATTCAACACAGAGTAAATTGTTTTCCGTGTGTTTATTTGTAACAATGAAACTCTTTCTACAAGACTCTCCGGTTGAAAATGACAACAACTGTTTGGGATGGCAAGACTTTTCAAATCTCTATCATGTTTTTCGACTCTCACACCTGTATTTTGGCTGCAAACGTGCCTTGTCGTAAATAGTCAAATTAAATTCTTCTTTCAGCAAATAGTTCACTTCCGCCGATTGACTCCACGCAGACAGCGCCATTACACATTCTTTGTTAGATTTTTCACTTCGATCCGCCCAATCTTAATGCGCAAACACTGTCAGAAATGGCTCTTCTAAGTAGAGAGGTGCTTACCTTTTTCTCTCCTCTTTCATCCTGCGCTTTTTATGTGTTCTTCATCACTGTTATTGATTCCGCGATAGCCTTCCAGTGAGTACACAGCAATCTTTGCTGTATGAAAAAACAAGATCAAGTTTGCGTGTTCGATTCTTGCTCCGTGCAAGGATTGATTTTCTCTTTTGATAGTTTCAGTTTCGGAAGGGTATAACGGGAATTTATATTTTTGATTTCATTCCGCTGCAAGATTAAAGCTTAAACTGAAAAAAGTAGAATGGGTCTCCGTTCGAGATAGGCACCTGGAAGGATAGTCTGAAGTGTCGAATTTCAGAATCTGCATTGCTGTTGGTTACAAAAGTGGTAACTAACCATCCAGTACCTTCATGAGTTTAGTCTCCTAGATCACTATCCCATCCACCGAATACCATAGCGAAAACTGACAAGCTTAAAATAGAAGTAGATTATTAAGTTAGTCAACAGTGTCGCCGATATCCTCGTTCGCAACTATGTCGTTAACAAAGCGTAACTTGTTCTGTGTGTGTTTGTTTCTAACAAAGAAACTCCTTCTACAAGACTCAGCAATTAAAAATGACAACCACCGTTTCAAAGCGGAGGTCACATAAATTTTTAAATCTCTGACACAATTCTCTCACAAATGTATTCAGGCTGTAAACACGGCTTGTCGTAGATAGTCAAATTAAATTCCTCTTGCAGTAGATACTTCACTTCCCTTGATTGACTCCACGCAGACAGAACCGTTACACATTCTTAAATATACTTGGATTTTTTAACGTTTAAGTTTTTGCTTACTGTTGTATGCTACACATGATGAAGAATTGTTCTCGTCGATCTTCCAGTCAAGTACGGCCCAACCTTAATCCCCAAACACTTCGCTTCATACGTGTTCTCCATCGTTTCCATTGATTCCCCGATAGTTTTCAGGGTGATGGTTTCTGTATTAAAGCGAAAAATGCCGCTCCGTGTTTTTCTAGCACGAGTGTGATAGAAGAACACGGATCTATGAGTTTAGTCTCCTAGCTAACGGGTATGTAGTGGAATTAAACAGGTCTGCTGTATCCGTCAAGGTTGATA
>CAJNOQ010005437.1:0-15328 GCA_905250885.1 Didymodactylos carnosus | reverse complement strand
CGGTTAAAAATTTGTTTTAGGGCTTAGATCAGATATTTCAGTTTCCACAGACTTTTCTGCGAACATTTTCTAGCTGAACTTTGAGTTTCCAAACTTATTTTTCAAGATCTTCTGTCCAGATAAAAAAACCGACGATCATTCGGTCCTAAATGCATCGGTCGATGTTGTGAAAAACCGATTTTTCGCCTGTTACCAGCAAAATTAAAATCCTCATATCTCGGTCAAATCTTATGCTGACTCAAGGAAACTTTCACAAAACGCTCAGGGAAGTTCATAATCACAATGGAAGACGAAAGGTGAATTTTAGCTGGGCATTAGTTTGAGGTTTATCAGAAACATCCTGAAACCCTCAGAGCCTCAGTGTCCTGGTAGACCAGCTATACTACCAACTTCTACCGACTTGATCAACAATATATGACACCTCTTTCATCAAAGTTTCCTTGTGTCAGCATGAGATTTGATCGAGATATAAGGATTTTAATTTTGCTGGTAACAGGTGAAAAACCGGTTTTTCACAAAAATGCCTCTGCGAAGTTAATTTCATTTCTACACAAAAACAGATGGTGCCACTATGCTCAGCGTAGTCAATTACCTATAGTCCATGATATTTCGAGATTGCCAGAGATGTCTGCTGGGAGACAGACGCGCGCTCGGGGAAAGCGAGCCCTGTCCGAACGACGATACCTGGAGAGCTGGTACTTGCATAGTTTTGTAGAGTAAAAGCTGAAGTACCTCCGCATGAACAAAAATTACTAGCTTTGTACGTTGGCTTTCTGAAAACGGAGCTGATTTTCCAAAGATCCTGTGACTGAAGCCATGAAGAGAAAGCTCTGAGTTTGTATGGTGTTTTTTCACCATGTGCCCTTGCTTCTCGTTCAGATGACGGCTCTTAAAGTTGTTGAGCAATATGTCTTTTTGAATAAGATTTTTTTCTAGTTAGTCCAAGAGCAAATATCACTGAAGGAATTCAGACAATTGTTGATGCTATTCAAATAATTAGGGCTAATCAGCAAGCATATTTGAAACTAGAAGAAAAATTAAAGCGATTTAATTATATTTTACAAAATACAGAAAATCAATTGGAAGCAAAACCTTCAGTTAACGATATATTGACTCAATTAAACCGAACTAAACAAAGTGCCGAAAAATTTCTTAGCCAATATAATGGCCTAGATTGTTTTGATAGAAATACCTTATATGACTTAATAAAGACAGATTTGGGACTGCTTAATAAAAACTTAACACAAGACGTAATTAATACATTATTATGTGGTTATGTAGAAATTCCTCAAAACAAACTTGAAGCTCATATAGATGTCAGAAACGAAGATACACAAAAACTAGAGAAAAAATCATACACAATGAGTGATTTTGACTTATTATTCAACCCTATAAGAGAATACTATAGAAAGACATTCTCTCGAATTGAACGTTTAGTTAATCGAGGAAAAGATTATTCCATTGATAATGCTTATATTAATCTGTCGATTGTTGATAGTGAAGAACAATCATCAAAAGAAGAAAACTTTCATTTGAATGCGAATTATACGACATTTGAACAAATTTACGGGACAAAAAGCTCTATTTAAATTCAGCAACTATTCAATGATAATCGTAAACGCCTGTTAGTACTTGGTCGTGCAGGGATTGGAAAAACAACATTTTGCCAATATATTGCGTATCAATGGGCCAGGGGAAAATTATTTCAACAATTCCGATGTATTCTGTGGATTCGATTTCGTTTTCTAAATGCTACACGTTATCCAAAAAAGCCGAATAATGAACAGTATACACTGACAGACATTGTTGAAAAAGAATGTTTTCCGAACAAGCTCACTGATGACGGTCTGTCTGTCCTGCGTTTTATTCTTGGTGAAGTACGTCAAGCTGTTTCGACCACTTCATCCACAATACTTTTATTATTAGACGGGTATGATGAATTAAAGATTTGTGAGCATTTGCAAAATCTTATCGACCCTCTAATGAAATCTCCGTATCAAATATTAACGTCTCGCCCATATAATACTAATTCTCTTAAATATGATGCTCAAATGGAAATAATCGGTTTTAGGAATGAGAACATTGAAAAATATACAAACAACTATTTTACTCCCCATGAACCACAAAAGTTTAAACAATTA
The DNA here is from genome assembly GCA_905250885.1 of Didymodactylos carnosus. Lineage (NCBI taxonomy): Eukaryota > Metazoa > Rotifera > Eurotatoria > Philodinida > Philodinidae > Didymodactylos > Didymodactylos carnosus. The sequence continues at coordinate 13,187 of CAJNOQ010005437.1, read as the reverse complement.
TTAACATTTTTGAAATCTAGATCAAATATATACGGTATCGGTCATATACCAATTACATTAGAGTTAATCTGTAGTGCATACAGAGAAGAAAATAAACAAGACACAATAACTCACGGAACAACAATCACAATAACAAGTGTTTATAGTATGATAATTGAATGGTTATATAGAACATATTTGGAAAAGTTTGATAACTGCGACTCAAGCCATTTGATTTTGAAAGATAAAAGTGAAGTTGTAGAAGATTGTAGTGACATACTAGATGTGATAGCAAATATTGCTTTTAAAGCAATGAAAAAGAGGAGTTTAATTCTTGATAAGACATTAATTGAGAAAGAATTGAGAAACGTTTATCCTAAAAGACCGTCAGAAATGCTAAAGAAATTACTCAATATCGGAGTCGTGAAGTCGTTAACAACACATCATGAGAGCACCGATGTTGAAGCTGCTAAAGATTATTATTTTCTTCATTTGAGTTTTCAAGAACTTTTTGCAGCACGATACTTGGTGAATGCTCTACAAGATCCGAAAGGTCAATATTATCAAGAAGCGGTCAACTTTATCCAGTGTGAAAAGTATAATCAACGTTATTTACTGGTGTTCAGCTTTACATCGGGTCTATTAAGTGCAAACGACTCTTTATCATTATCATGCTTAGAAACATTTTGGCAAGCAATGACATCTGTTCCATTAGACCTGATCGGCCCAAGGCACATGCAGCTGGTTATCCGATGTCTTGAAGAAGCTGGCACCGACGCTAGAATTCCTCAACGGGCATTATGGATGCAGCATATATCGAAGTGGCTACAATGCGCTGCAAACGATAACGACGGTGATAGGCTTTTCTCGTGGTTGATTAGATCTCTTCAACAGAGCCCTTTAGTTCTACGTGAAAGGATAATAGTCAACACCTTGAAGGACTTACTTCAGAATAAAGATCACGATGTGAGACAGAAAATGAGCAAAATAATTCTCCATTTGGACGTCAATGGTGACTTGTCGGACTTGAAAATCGAGCTGCTGGCTGCTCTTAGCGATGAAAATACACATTTCAGACGGAATGAAGCTGCAGCTCTCCGAAAAGTGGGTGGAAGAGCAGCCACACCGGATGTGATCAAAAGATTGTTGACTGAACTTGGCGATAATGATTGAATGGTCAGATATAATGCAGCTGAAGATCTCGGAAAAATCAATGTAAGCGCAGCCACGCCTGACGTGATCAAAAGATTATTCGCTGCACTTCGTGATAATGAACGGATTGTGAGACATACTGCCGCTGTAGCTAGGAAATGCAGCCACGCCAGACGTGATCAAAGGATTGTTGGCTCTACTTAGCGATGAAAATAGTGATGTCAGACGTGCTGCAGCTGAAGCTCTAAGACAAATAGGTGGAAGTGCAGCCACGCCGGACGTGATCAAAAGATTATTAGCTATACTTGACGATGGAAATGCATGCGTCAGACAAAGTGCAGCTAAAGGTTTGTTGTCACCTTCTATGTTGCCCCAATTGAGTGCTGATGCAATTTCGAAACTTACTGGGATGAGACGGCTATGGATTCCTTGCTTTTCTATTAAGTCATCTGAACTGATTAGCGGATTGTTGGAAACACAAAGGAATTATTGGCTCTCGCTCATATTTTTTGTTGCCTTGAATGAAGCAAGCGCTATGACTGTTACCAGAGAGGGTATTAGACATTACCATAACGATACAGTCGAGGTATTTCACTTTCGTAATACAGGGAGCGATGAATTATTTAGAGCAATTATTGAAGCTTTTGCTGACGAACGTAGGAGCCTTGTCCTGCCTTGCATGCTTCCTGACTGTGATGTTTCCCAACCGAAATTGTAGATTCAGTTGTAGTGGAACTAAGACAACCCGTAATTCGAAGTTCCAGTAACTTTTTCTTTTTGATATATTTGTACGTGGTTGGATAGAGGAGCTCGAGCTGAGTCAGAAAGGGTAGTTTTAATTTTTAAAAAAGTTTTTTGAGGGTGAAAAGTTTGAAAAGATCGGTTTTGCTAAGAATCGCCAGTTTCAAAAAATTCAAATTTGGCAGTTTCCCTCTACTTTCAAGTTTTGAAACTAACTATTTTGGATTCAGCATTGAAAACTGTGTATAGAGAAAAATTTTATTGAGCTAGAACCTAAAAAACAATTTAGCGTGCTTCACTTGAATCGACCCTCCAAAACAACAGTAGATCATTTTACAAACCTCCCTACTTCTTTGGGTACAATTCAGTTTCCGCAAAAATTGTTCCACAACAAATGCTCTTCTCTTTTTAACTCATAACGTTTATAAAAATCTAGAAAGTGGAACTGATTCCATCATGGTCTTATTTGATTTTGAGAAAGCTTTCGATCGTGTTCCTCACCAAACCTTGCTTACGAAGCTTTCTTTGTTGGGTGTGAAATGAGCACCATATAAATGGTTTGAGAGTTATTTGTCAGATTGAAGGCAAAGAGTCCGGATAGGCGGATCGCTTTCAGAAACAGAAGGGGTTCCTTCTGGAGTCCCACAAGGCTCTATTTTGGGGCCGCTACTGTTTCTGATCTTTATAAACGATCTTCCAGTGGTGACAGCATTGCCAGCTTTACCCATTCTTTTTTGCCGACGACTGCTCGTTGTTATGCCCGATGAGCATTCTGTGCTCTCCAGCGGACTGCCAGTTTTTCATAGATAAAATAGAGGGATCATGCCAACAGAAATCTCATGACATTAAACAACTCAAAGTGTATGTGGATATACTTCACAAACCGCGAACAGTCAGTAGCAATTAATTTTAATTTTACTATCAATGAAACTGTGATTAAGCGTGAAACGTCAGTAGCGCTTCGTGGAGTACGGCTAAGCTCAGATCTATCATGGAGAGGGTATATTAAAGATGTATCTCTTGCATGCAAAAGGCGTCTGGGAGCAATGTTTAGAACTTTTAGAGAAGCACCAGTGATGATTCGATTAGCGATTTTTAAATCAGGTATTCTAAGTAAACTGGACTATGGTAGCATTGTCTATGATAGTAAACGGTATAGAGGTAAGCTTGAAAAAGTCACTAGATTAGCGCCACGAATGATATCTAAGAAATTCGATGAATCTGCAACATCTTTGGTTAGTAAACTGAAACTTTCAGATTTAAGGATAAGGAGAAAATATTTTAGGCTGCTTTTAGGCACTTCTTTTTTTTAAGGTAAAAAACGCTATTTCTCTTCTCTCTAGTTTCACTCCTTCTTTTATAAAACCGGTAACTGATCGGAGATCAGATCGATTTAACGCTGATCGACAGATTAGTATGCAGGTTGAAACTCCGACAGTTTCCAGAGGACATGTAGCCTCTTCATTTTTTTATCGAACAGCCGTCGACTGGAACTCTGTGCCAGATCAAGTAGTGACCGCAAGGACAGTCACTTCTTTCAAAAGAGCACTGCGAATCCATCTGCACATTTGAGTAATCTTTGGTATCTGTCTTACTGCTTTGAACATGGTCACTTCTAGCACAGTAGTTTGGTTTTCTTTTTCTTTTATTTTTTGTTTTTTGTGTCTTTTACTTCGTTCTAAACGGATGTTTTCTTCTTTTCCGTACAGGTGGTACTTTTTCCTACAAGTCTCTGGCTTTTTGTGCTTACCTATGTGTATAGGATTTTCTGAAGATTATTTTCTACACATCAAATAAAGTTCAAGTTCAAGTGTAGATACATTCTGCCATTTCTCTTCTGTAATTTGAACTGTCAAAGTTCAAGAACTTACAAAAGTGAATTTCTCAGATTTTATGCTCTTGAGTTTAACTTTTCGAACGCTTTATTCACTGCAGAAGCCGCCAAAACTCGTTTTCTGGCACTAACTACAGTCAATTTTCCTTTTAATTAATCAAAGCAATAATGAAAAAGGGGCCCTAATGAAAAAACATTTTTTCAAAATGTCAAGCTCTTGGAAAATCACACATGTCAGTAATATTGAGTCAACATCTTGAGGGTGTCAGCAATGTTGAGATCACGATATTGAGAACGTCAAGACCCTTACGTCAAGATCTTGAGTCAAACCAGTTGAGAGTGTCAAACTCTTGAAACCAAGAGTATTGTCTTGAGCTACGTCTAACTCTGATAGTCTCAACTTCAAGAGTGACTGCTGATCAAAAAGTGCCTCCTAACTCCGTAACTAGTAACAGCCAGGACGTAAATATTCCACTGTAGACAGCTAAGGAAGAGAGCTGCCACACTCACGAATCACACGCTCAACCTAAAACTTGCGTGTTAATTCATGTTTTGACTGGGCTACCGTTACAGGCTAGCCTTCCACATATAAGATGCGATAGTCATCCTCTGATCTTTTTCTTGGTCATATATTCTATCCCCATCACACTACTTTTATCATACCATTTAATTGTATCTCCTCATCATGTAGTTCCACATCCTTTTCACTCTTTTCTATTATTATATGTATATATACACAACACGAAAGGATAGTACTATTCACTACAATATATGTGTAGTATTACTTTTGTAATAAATGGAGAACGTCGAAGAGTGAAGTTAGAGCCTCATAATCGCAGACCTCTAGTAGCTATAAATACACATTTTTCTCGTTCTGTTTTACTCATCGAAGTGAAAAAATGGGCTAGAGGAAGAGTAAATGTGTTGTCGATGCTAGAGGTGTATTTTGTTGGTATTTATTCGTTTTCTGTGTCTATTTGCGGCTTATTCAGCGCTTTACCACCTATAACGGTTCCAGAAGAGCCACTGATAGAATCAATACACAAATAGGATATTGGTCTCCCCGATATGTCAGTAGTATGGATAGATCAACTAGACGGGCTGTCCTTTGTGCAGGGGAGTTTGGTCACTACAGTGGCCGTTAAAGAAAGGAGGGAGTGGAACGACTTGAGAAAATCCAACTTTTTTCCCTTTTACGACAGTGTTGATTTTGCCAAAAATGGCATCTGTTTTTTAATTTGGCTAATATGCACAAATGAATGAAAGCTGAATACATGGAAAATTATATTCTTAAGAACACATGTACTTTTGATACATATTTAGAAAAAGCATCTGGCTCTATTTAAGTATTTAATACCATTGGTGAAAACTTTTATCGATAATAAATATTGTTTCAACTTCTGATGTGGTAAGATTTTAAATAATATATGTATGATCTACGCCATACTCCGCCTTCTCTTCGAATGCGCACTTCATCCAGTGTCCATTTTATGTCTTATCATCTCCTATCCGCCTGTCTCTAGCGAAACTTTCGAAACGCACTTAATTCACTAGCAGACATTTTCGTCGATATATATCACACAGCACGTCCTCAAGATGTTTATTGCCTGTCGGCGGGGGTGTAACCGGTATCAAAAATGCGATAAGGGAACCGATGACTGGTACCGGCCTGTCTTGATCATATTTTGCCTAAATACAAATACTTTTTCCTTGTTTATCTTTACTGTGAACTTTATTTCATGTTATCAAACGGATAGATTAACCTTTTCATTTTGATTATGTATAGCTGATTTTTCACACGCTTTTTTTACGAATACAGCAATCCCATTCAATCTTTTAAATTAGGAAGCTTACATAAGCCGACACGGCTTAAGTAATTGGAATGAAATTTTAGTGGAAGAAAGATGTCACAGATGAACTGAATTTACACGATGTTTCTCGAAAACAATCGTATCATACCGCAGAATACCAGCAATATCGGCCAACTGATTATACTTCATACTAATGCTGGTATACCGGTCGGCGTTATAATTCGTACCGGTACCGGTACCAGTATACCGATACCGGTTGCACCTCTGCCGGTCGGTATAAAAAAATTTTCAATTTTTCCAGTTTCTGGAAAGAAAGGGGGACGATAAGAGCCAAAATAGACCCCTCTCAATTAGCCTTATGTTAACTCATAGTTTTTGTCCGCGATTAATCTTAACATATTTTTAGACCTTAAAAATCCTTTTCAGTGCCCCTGGAACACATTTTAGAAAAAAGAAGCCTTCCCTCGTTAAATGACCTTTACTCAGAGTATTTTTATCATTCCACCTCGTTCACCTAGAGCAAATATCAACTATTATACACCGTTCGATAGAGAATTTCAAATACTCGGTACTATTTCAGCAAATCGATAGGTCACCCTCATTCGTGTTTGTACCAACCATTTAATTTGTTCTTGACCATCCTACTTCTTATATCATTCGCGAGAGAATTCCACGAGCTTCAAACTGTTATATGAGGCAGTCAGAACAAAATGTAACTAGGTACCCTAAAATCTGAAATACTCGATGCTATCTGAGCAAATCAGTAGGTCAACGTGTTATGTTTGCACCATCCATTTAATTTGTTCTTGACCAACCTGCTTCATATATGATTCGATAGAGACTTTCATGGGCTGCAAAGTGATATAGAAGACAGTCAGAACAAAGTATAACTGGGTAGTCTAAGGTTCGAAATACTCAGTAGCATTTCAAATCGGTGGATCGATGTCGTTCATGCTTATAATAATGATTAATTTTCTCGTTAACCATTTTACTTTATATATCATTCGGTAGAGAATTTTACGGGCTTCGAAATGAGCTAGAAAGAAGTCTTTCTGAGGTATGCCCACATGGTCCAATAGTCGAAATACTTGGCCAATATAATGATTTTCATCTATCTCAGTGCTTTAAACAGTTCTTTAGTCGTTTTTCTGCCATCATGGAAAATTTTTTTTTCAAAAACATACCATTGGATGGCCTTTGAAATTCTCTACAAGGAGCTGGTCACAAGATTCAGACAGCCGACGCCAGTCATTGAAGATATGAAAAAGAAGCGTTTGTGCGTTATCTATGTAGTACAGTGTATCATAATCACAAGAACTCCATTGCTTTCGATTTTTTAGTAAAGGCTGAAATCAAACTGAATAGTGTTTCGAATAGCCGGAAGATTTTTCTGTCAGAAAAATCGGCAAAGTCGGCAAATCGGGAAGATTTTTCGTACGAGTAGTGTTTCAATGTTAACAGTCCAGTCACGATGTTTTATTCTATCGAAAAGTCTCAATCTAACTAAATGGTAAATTGGGCATGAGAGAAATGCTCGACTGTTTCACTTTGAAAACAGTCGCAACGATCATCGCCTGAGTTTTTTAAAATACGTCTCAATAAGTTAGATCTCAATGTAGAAAAGTCACTACGCATTTGGCAGAACGCGATATCAGCAATTCTATTCATTCCTGTCGTTATTCTTATTTTTGGTGTTAATTCTAAGAACTTCGATAATTCTTGTGTAAAAGACGTTAGTTTATGTATTTGACGTAATTTACTCGGCAAGGTATTCCACATTGATGATAAAGATGGAAAAAAAGGATAGAGTTGAGTTTTTACTTCTTCCGTAAATTCACTTGATTTTATTGTGATTATTAGAACGGGTATTATGGGATGAGTTATACATCGGTTGTATATACTTACAAAGAAATGATGATGCTTTTTTATAAATGATTCTGTGCAAATGCCTCAGTTTTGTTAGCTTATATGTTACTTCGAAGTTACTCCATCCTAAAAGTTTTCTTATTTTCATTCGATTCGTAGGACATAATGCATCGCTTACTAATAAAGATGCATTATATTGCACATGTTCAAAAGCCGAAATATTAGATTGATTGATATAGATACGCGATCCGTAAATGATCACTGGGAGAACAAATGATATATATAACTGATTTAATGTGGATGTACTGGAAATTCTTTTACATGTTTTTATCATATTTAACAACTTTTCACATTTATTTAAAACATATTGTTGCTGTACTGTCCAATCTAATTTACCCGTCAAAAAAATTTCAAGGTGTTTGCGTTGTATAACCTCATTTAGGCTGATGTTATTTATTACAACAGGAGGTGGTCTTAAATTGCAACTAAATGTCATTGACTCAGATTTCTGTTCATTCAGAGGCAATTGCCACTAAACTGACCATTGATGAATTTTTAACAAATCGCCATTTTGAATCACTACTAGAAAGATATGAATATTTTGATATACTTAGAATTCTTTAAGTGTGATAGTCCTCGCAATTGTTACCACAAAAGGATAAATTTCTTTTTTATTTGCTTTCCTTTATCTGTATGATAGTGAGCCTGTTTTAGTAAACGAAAAATACACAAAAACAGTTTCTGTTGCTTTCTTCAACGTAATGTTGTAATAATTGTGCAACTTCGTTCTCTTATTTATCGCGGATGATGTCATGAAGGAGGAAAGGAAACAAAAAAAATTTTCTCGTTCTGAAGCAACAAGAAGCTCATGGACCTTTCACACTCAAATAGTTCTTTCCAAACACAGCCACAAGTAAAACTGTTATTCTTTAGATACTCAATTATAAGTAACGCATTTCAGTAGAAAGATAATTAGTTTTCAATGCTTACTTTACTTTGACGGGGTGCAGGGATTAATACGGAAACATGAATAAAATAACTCAACAAGCCATAATCTAGTAACGTCGTTGGAGGCTATTCATCGATTGTGCACGAAGTATTGCCATTCTGCACAATTACGCGGAAATGCGCTACGAAAGAGCGAAGATCGTTTCGAACGGCGAAAAGATCTTAATATCTTGATCAAATGATCAGAATCTATACTTTTTACGCTCCAATTACAGTCAGTTTTCTCCTTCTTGCACAGAATTTATTCTTCTAGAAATTGGTATTACAGTTTTTCTCCCGTCGGAAAATGAATATATAAAAGGCGGCGGTAGAGAGCGATGATTTTCCAAATAGAACTGCGTACCGATTGGGATCTCAAATTGGAAAAAAGGTGAACTGAGAAGAGCATACATGTATCTAGTGATTCGGTATGAATACAGATATGGTAATTTATACGCTCAATCCTAAGATACAATACCGAAACCGGGTGACTATTTTGGTTAATTGGCACAAACAAAATGCGTTTCTTTTAAGACTATTACTTGATCAAGAATATATATTATGGCAACTGTTGCTACTATTCAAGCGGTACCATCTGGTTTTGTATATGATGACTTAATCTTCCAAGTTCAAGCGATTCAATATCAAATAGAAGAAATAGAAAATCTGTTTAATACTCGATTAGAGAATGAAAAGAAGAAGCAAGATCAATTGAAATTTCACTCATTAACGTTTCTTGATGCATACCGAAATGAAATTATCAATAAACACATGAACCATAAAATTATTCGTAAAATAATCAGAAAATATAAGAAAGATTACGTGTCGAAGTATTTGCAACGATGGATACACATTGGTACTATAAAGGTGGTGTTATCGCACTGATAACCAATTGTGAATTAAGATCGAATGTAAGGCGCAGCTAATTCGAAGATTCCATAACATCTAATTTTAGCCACATATTCGGAACCAGCGTGAAACGCTGATTCCGAATATCACCTTCACAGTTGAATTTGGTTGCGTTTTCGTGGAGAAAAACTCAAATACTGCGAAGGTCTCAACAACCGAAAAAACGCTCAGTACTAAAAAAGTCTTTCTAATTTTTTCTGGTGTCAATTTAGAGCTCTGAAAATTATTTTTCTGAAATCTCTGTATGCCTATGTACCTGTATTTTGAGGTTGTTCGGATATGATGTCATCGGCGACCGAAATCATTTATGGACATATCTCAAAAATGAGGCCGACCGACTGGCGGCCTATCAACTCAGTTCTATCAATAGCTATAGCTATCATTCTTACGTGAGTAGAATCGCTGTCAAGCGGGCAACAAAGTTATAACTATTTTTTCTTCGAAATTCCTCTTCGTTGCCGAAAAAATTGCCTTATCCCCTGACATGGTAATGCAAAAAATTTGGGGACCAAGAAAGGGTCTTATCCTCCCTACTCCTTTGTATGCACAGCTCTCCTTTCTATAGTTCAGGCTGATCCAATATCATAAGACAGATTCTCTTTTATGTATACAAAACCGAAAACCAGATTCGTTGAGAAAGAAAGAAATTTAAATGGATTTTTCGCACGAAAAGTGACGCACAATGAATTTAAATGGATTTTTTAAAACTTAATTTAAACCGAGTTTTCCAAAGGAACTTTCAAAAAGTGACTTTAGATAGAGTTTTTTTCAAATAAAAGTGATTTAAAGTGATAGTTACAAGTTATATAAGCAGGCTTTTTTAAAAATGAATATATATGAGCTTTTTAAATTCATTGTACGGCACTTGTAGTGCGAAAAATCTATTTAGATTCCTTTTTTTCTCAACGAATCTGCTTTTCGGTTTTGTATACATAAAAGAGAATCTGTCTTATGATATTGGATCAGCCTGAACTATAGAAAGGAGAGCTGTGCATGCAAAGGAGTAGGGAGGATAAGACCCTTTCTTCGTCTCCAAATTTTTGCATTACCATGTCAGGGTAGACACGCACCAGTTTTTAACTGGTGTCGGGGCATCCGGGAGAATTGCTACAAATCAGTTATCACGATTCTCTGAGAGCTGTAAAAATCTAATTTTGTAGAAAAATGTTTGCTCCACAAAATGCATTTGTTAAAAGAATTCCAGAATCATTTTTAAGAAAACTCAGAGTATTCAAAAATACATTAAATCACGGAAAAAAACCTGCTCGAACAGTTTTTTTTTCGTAATTTAGTACATTTTAGAATGCTCTAAGTTTTCTTAGAAATGATTCTGGAATTCTTTTAACAAATGCATTTTGTGGAGCAAACATTTTTCTACAAAATTAGATGTTTTACAGCACTCAGAGAATCGTGATAACTGATTTGTAGCAATTCTCCCGGATGCCCCAACACCAGTTAAAAACTGGCGCATGCCTAGTCACAGGATGCTCACGAACGTTTCTAGACACTTGGTTTCGCGAAATCTCTTGGACAGGTTTTTGAGACCTGAGAGCTGAGATGGACAAAAGTATGTCTATAATACAACAAATATTGTTGTATTATAGACATACTTTTACTTTCGAATGATGAGCAGTATGAAAAGGAGGAGAGAAACTAAGGGCCGTTTTTTTGGTGAAAAGCGACAGTAATGGAAAACACATGACATATATGTCATTCGGCTCTATTTTTCACGCACATTCTGAATATGACCTTCGCTTTTGTCTCAAATGTTGTTTTCGTGGCGAAATTTAGGAAATACCACCGAAAACCTGCCGAAAATCAATGAATTCGCATTTTCGGCACCGTTGTACAAGTGTTTTCTTTTTTCTTTTCCAGTACTAGCGGATAGAGCGTGAAAAGTTCCATATTGAGTAAAAATTTGACAAGGTGGCTGGGTTTCTGCCTGGGTCATCTAGGGCGAATCCCGTCAGAAAACACGATTTTCATCAGTTTTGGCCGATTTTCAAAAAACTTTGAGTTTTTGTAATTTTTGTAATTTTATATTCGTATGCAGTATAAAATTCTACATCTGAATCACTATCTATTTTAGTTTTTCGATGCTTCCTCGGCTAGGGGATCTCGAAATACCCTTTTTGGCGGAAAACAAGAAAATTGAGCGAAATTGAAGATTACGCCCTATTAAACCATTTCTGACACTTCTAATACGGATATTCGTGATCAGCGTGGTCGATTACATATTATCGGTGGATTTGGAAAAAATCAAAAATGAAAACTTCTCCGGAAATTCTGAAGGGGATCTCAAGTTTCAAAAACCTGTCCGAGAGATTTCGCGAAACCAAGTGTCTAGAAATGTTCGTGAGCATCCCCTGACATGGTAATGCAAAACACGAAAGTTTTGGGGACCAAGAAAGGGTCTTATCCTCCTTACTCCTTTGTGTGTACGAATCGACGTCATCCTAATTAACCTGACTTTTAACTAATTTTATCAGTGGTATTTGAATTTGCGTAATAAGAGTGCACAATATTTTGGAATTTTCTCATTTAATGACTCCTCTCTTAGCGTAAACAAATATTATGTTTTCTTTTAATTTCTATCAAGCGGCATACGCGCAGTACGCAAAGTTGTATGCGATCGAGAAAACTTTCGAACTTAGGCACCTCGTCGATGTACCATGAACATTTGATGGTTGAATGAATAATAATGACTCTAGAATACTTTTACGCAAAAACGTGTATAATTTATACAATATTCTACATTCTTCCTGAAAGAAAGAAAGAAAATGACATGTCCCTTATTCATTCAAGCATGAATAATAAATTATAATGCGCAATGTGCATAAGCATAATAATAAACATTTAATATTTAGTCGAAGATATAATTGAAATGAAGCAACCAGGATTTATCGAGTAAGTGTTTCTTCAATTATACTTGGGTTTCTTCTTATACTTATAGTGAAACGGCGAGGATGCCAAGTGATTGTGTCATTGTTTTGATAAAGTTTCATCGACGTTGTTCCTCGTCATAAAGGACGGAAAACGGTTTCTGCTAGAAAATGGTCCAATATGATTTTGAGTGAAAATGATCGGAAATGCTTCCCTTTTACTTTCCAATACTTCCCATTTTCAAAAAATCCTGGTGGTGTCTTTGAAAAAATAAATTACTTTTCATTTTGCGCCACCAGTTCAACAAAAGCTATTTACCTTTTTCTCGTTCAATTTCAAAGTCTTTGAGCAAAGCTCATATGTAAATTATAGATTATCCAAGTTAGTTCAGAGCATGTTGGTATCATGCTGATAAGGAGAGCTGGAAGATGGTTCAGAGTTTGTACTTAGATGTTTTCAGGTTGCATACACGGCTACAGCAATCATTTTAGCTTGTTATTCTTTTTATACTTTTGTATTTTTTTATCTATCACCCTTCGAGTCCCTTAAGTCTTTTACTCCATATAGTTAAGTCGACTGAGTGAACGCAGTGAACTGTCTTGTTATTGCTTTTCTCCAGATTCTGCACGTTTTTCTTTCTCCCTTTTCTACACCTCGAGCGCGTTTTTCTGCCTGTCGATCTCGGTAATTTCAAATCATAGAAAACTGGCACAAAAAATAGAATATAAAACTCACACTGAATACGGCACATCCGGGGTGTTTTTTGCGTTACCCTTTTTAGTTTCTCACTTATAAGCCCCAAACAGGATCGCTCAAAAGTTGGGGCTTAGAAACTTTCCACAATCGAGATAATTAGCATGTTGTTAATTATAGTGTGAAAGAGAAGAAGAAAATGTTATACATAGAGATAGAGAATGCTTGCCGTCAATAGCACGAGTGCAGTAGAGACTTATTAAGATTCTTATTTTCTTCTTATTTACAATTTCGTTTCTGTCTTACTTGCGTCTCACAAGTGTTCACTCAGC
>CAJNOQ010005436.1:0-15330 GCA_905250885.1 Didymodactylos carnosus | reverse complement strand
AGTCGTATATGACCGCCGTAAATCCCCGTTTGCACCATATTATGCATTATGTAAATCACAGATAAATAAGATTAAAATAACTTGTACTATCACCTATCATCAGCGGAAACAGACGGTGAACGAGCAATTTCTTTCAGACAGACAGGATCATCTAATATTGATTCATAACTTTTCTCGGCATCTGGACCTTCTTCAGGTTCTTGTTTGTGTAGAGACACCAAACGGTACCTGTAAACGAAAAAGAGCAGTACTTGTAACAGGCATATTTTCTGTTTATTGTTAACCAACNGTTATTACATGGGGATCTCCAACCTCCATCGATGTTGCACAAGAATCAATGCCATTGTAATCTTTTAACAATGGATCAGCGTTTCGTTTTAGTAGCAAAATGATCGGTCTAAACATTGGAAAAGACGTTCTGATCAGCTTAAACATGAGCGAATAACATACCCTCATCCTTTATTAGCTAACATTGTTACAAAATGAAGAGGTGTTCTTTTCCATTGATCAGTTCTATTTTGATTTCGTATTTAGTCTGTGATAATGATCAAGTAATTATTTTGTTTTTTCGTTTAGAAAGAATATTTTGATCAGCAAATGAAATATCATCAATGGAAATTTCAAGAAGCGATACTATCACTTAGAGTTTTAGATACGGATTTAACAAATCGTGAACGTATTGAAATACTGGTTGGTTTAATGGGTATGCATTAAAAACGTGTTTACTGTGATGTTGATCATTATTTTTCTTCTTATGTGTAGATCCCAATGATACTGGTTGTATAGAAAGTTTCAGATTTAAAAAGATGATTCGAAATTTAGCAGACATTGTTGCTCTAGAATCGATTGATAAAGAAGGTTTAATAACTGAATGGGAACGTCATCTATTAAATCATGTTCATATTCCAGCTGATTCATCAGTCAATATTCAAATTGGAAAAGATGAAATAGTTAATGATTTATTAATGCATCCAAAAATAATCGAATTATTCGAAATCGGACGACAGCGATGTCTTTCTGTGTGTCGATCACGTACTGATGTTGTTTTACAGTATTTTTCTGTGTTTTTCTATAGAAAAATTTCAAGACATAAATTTTTACTCGAATTATGTGGTATTTGATTAGAAGTCTATAAGCTCGCGATATTCAAAATCAGCATGGCCGGTTACCTATAGTCCACTAGGTCTCATCAAAAAAACGATCGGACAGTTGCATATGTTCCACTGTAAGCATCACAGACTGACGGTGAACTTAGTTCAAAAGCCTGCTCACTTGATCTTTTGTTTTAACATGTATTGTAAATAACGATGCCTGACTCTTGGACCAGTGTTTGGATTGGATTTCATTTTGGACATCGAGATCAAAGTTTTCTGCGAAATCCATTTGAATGATAGCCTGATCGAGTCCTATTGATTCTTTTAGTGTTTTAATAAAACCAAATTGTTCAGATGTTACAAAGCATGAAGAAGATATTTATTCCACTGCTCATCCATAGCTTTTAACAAACTTTCTACTGAACCAGTGATTTTTTGGATATCTATTTTATTATCAACTTTTGCCCATGTCATCCAGCTAACGTCTTCATTTAAATTCATTGGATACAAGTTTGGCAATTCAGTTGCTGGAGATTTATTTTTACATTTTAGGCAAGTGCCATTCATACACACTACGTTTGTACCAGAGCACACAATCTTCTTCATAAAACTGGTGATGTTATTGATTGTTGTAATTAGGAAATTGAGGATCTTCAACTATCGAAATCTTCGAAACTCGAGAATTGTTGGTCGGTAGCAATGGGAGAGCCGACAAAGAAAGAAGAATGAAAGATTGGAAGAAGTAAGATTTCAGTTCATCAACATCAAAGTTTCTTACAACAGATTTATTTTACAGTATCAAAAGTCTATGGACAGTTTATTTAAAACAAATATAACGGATAAGAATGAGAGAGAAGACATACATTTATATAGACGTTAGTCAGGACCAGTGGAAAAGTGAACAGTGCAAGCAATAGTATATGATGGATAGAGCCCATCGGGTCCAGGTCCGGATCTGAAAATTTTGAATTCATCGGGCCCGGGTCTATAAATTTTTATTAGCCAGAAAAAAAATCCACTATAAAAAGTAATTCCATTATTTTTATTTTCGTTTATTTCTGTTCTTTTTATTCAAAAAACCGTTCATTTAATTTATAAAAAATAGTAGAAAAGTGGCTATATTATCGAAATTAAATTACTATTATGAACCTAAAATCCAAACAAAGTATTATCTGCATTATCTGGTTCTTTACTACTGTCTATAGTTACAATATTATAAAAAACGAAAAAAAGGATATCCTATCTTAGGATCGATTATCAAATCCGAACTAGAATTTTGCATTATAGATCTCAAATGAGTGATACGTGCCCGAATTACAAAGAATTAATTATTGGGTCCGGATCCGAGAATTTTGTTTGAGCGGGTACGGGTACAAAAACATTTAACCAACCGGGTCCGGGTCCGATCCGGGTTTGAATAAATTTTTATCATCGGGTCCTGTTCTGGGTCCAAAAATCATGGACCCGACGGGCTTTAACGGTGGATCACTAGGCTCACGGATCGATGAAGAGCCCACCTTATGTCAAGAAATAGAGAATTCGGAGTGTGTATGTGCGAAAAAAATGTTATGAAGGATAAATGATTCTGTTTTTTGGATATAGTGGAACTTAGGGGAACTGGGAGAATTGACGATAAATCCTTTCCTTCCTCAAGGAATTATCATGGACCTGTTGGCAATTCCTGGACAGATCGAAAATTCCTATTTTTTAGTTCTTGGGTAGCCCTCAGAAGCACATCACCCACGACGTTCATATGCCATCTTGAGATCTAATCAACGATGTTCTGTTCTTTCGACTTGAAAAAATTAAAAACGCGTTCTTACTGAATGCATCTGAACGCGCTGTTGAAGAAAAGACTCTTCTAAATCAGAAATGCATTCTAGCTAAACGCACGAACGCGTTCTAAGACTGTAGGAATGCGTCATTTTTGAACTGTTCAAACGCGTTCTCACAGCCGCAGAACGCGAGTGCTACTGAACGCATTTGAACACGTTCCCCAAGAACGAGGTCTTATCGATTAGGAACAGATTCAAGGGCAACACGTTTGTCTTCAGAAGGAACGAGTTCGTCTTTACTAGGAATGCGTTCTAACGAGTTCCGAGGCGTTCTTGTTGTTGGATCAGTCACCAAAGACATTCAAAAGAAGCGTTGGAGTACGAAAAACACGTGCAGCACACTCCTTTAGTCATTTTTCTGTCCTAACGAAAAATTATATATTTTTTAAAAATATACCATTTGATAGCCCGTCAAATTCTCTACTAAGTGGGCTGATCAGAAAATCTATATAGGTGGGGTCAGTCATTAAAGGTATGTAAAAGCAGCGTTTGAGTGTTATATATGCAGCACAGTGTGTCATAAAGATAATTCAAACATGTTTTGGGCTTTAGGGTTTCGGACGAATGAAAAACCACTCCACTAGTTAGTGAGAGCGTCGGACATTTGGGTGACTAATTAAACCAAGTGCTCTTTGTCTGCTATACAAAACCTTTTGATCTTCCGAAAAAACTCCGACCGTTTGGCTAAACCGTGCGTTAAAAATAACCTAAGGTTCAGTACACCTAACAAAACGTTTCAGGGTTTTACAGTGCCCGAAATATCCTTAGTGGTTTAGTAGCATTTACTAAATCCATTGAAAACCCTTTTGACTTATTTTTACAGTGTGTCCAGTAGAACATTGTTGTATTTCGACATATGGCAAATAGCGCTTAAGAAGGTAGTTCTGCGCTTTTCGAATTTCACACGCGATCAGAAGGTAAGAGTCATCTCTAAAACTTTTTGAGTACGATGGTCAGATCAAACTTTCAATCGTTTATCAATGTCTCTGGTGATCAATCTGCAAGCGTTAACACGCACTTTTGGTACTTTATTTCGATTTTCTTTCATGTAAACTTCTAATTTATCACGTTGTTCAACCAAATCTGGAGCTGACAGTTCATTGATGTCATCATCTTGAAGTATGTCAGACGATTCCTTCATAATCTTTGGATAATTTTTCGGTTGATACTCTTTTAGAATATCAATACCTTTTAGCCGATACGATAATGCTAGTTGTCGATGATTCACATTGCCATTATTTCGATAACTAGCTGAGGTATGAGCCCTTGATAAGTTTTTTAAACTTTCAAGTATATCTGGATGCTCTGCAGGCAGGATTTCGCTTCTTATTTCATATGATCTTTGATAATAATAGATCGAGAGATTGTAGTCATCTTTACATGAATAAATTTCAGCCAAATTATCACAACTATCGGCTAGATCCGGATGATTTCGAGGTAAAAATGTTTCACGTAATTTCAATGCATATTGATGATAATCTAATGCATAGTCGTAATCACCTGTTTTTTGATAATAAGTACCAATGTTATTAAAACTTTGAGCATATTGCACAGGTGTAGCACAATGCTGACCTCGTAGTCGTAATGCTAATAGATAATAGCTCAGTGCCAAGTCCTCATTATACCCAGAATGATATAGAACACCGATATTATTCAAAATTTTAGCAATACGATTCATTTGTAATGGTAGTTCTTGATATTCAAGCAACATTGATTGATTATAATTTTTAGAAGCACTTTCGAAATTCAACTGAAAATATTGTGCACGAGCTAAATGAAAATAACATTGAGCTCGATCAGTTGTAGAATGAGCTAATAAATTCTCAAAATACAACTCTGATTCATCATATTTTCCAATGACGATCAAAAGTTGCCCGAAAACAAATAAAATGTTGGTTTCTGCCATTTCCGTACGACTGTATTCTAAGTAATCGTCAATGAGCTCGGGACCTTTGTTCACTGTTTTGAGGCGAACGTGCCATATTTTGTCATTATCGTCATAAAAAACATTTTCAATACGAAAGATGATCCCAAGGTCGAACAACACTTCTTGTTCATACGGGAATTCGCTGTATTCTGCAATATCCGCATGGATACAGTCGCTAGTCAAAATTTCAATTTCATATAGAATCGGCTTCAAATTTTTGTTAAATTTTGATGGTTTTGTAGCAAATGTATTGGCGACTGTTTCTGAACGACTGGATGACATAAAACCGTTCGGTGATATCAGATTACCAATATTCAGCTGTAAGTCATCAATTTCACTTTGAGTTTGCTTTAGTCCACGATAAACGAGTAGTGATGTCGTTGTTTGCAAACAGTGTTTTTCTTTTAGCTCTGAAGAAAGATCGAATATAAAGAAGCGAAATAAATATAAGTCCATTATGTTCTCGGTTCTCAGTGCTTTATTGATCATACGATAAATAAATGACTCAGCCGTGTACCATTGAATTGCGTCTGCTGACTGATAGGTTTCTTCGAACATTTTAATTTCTTTCAAATCTGCTTCACTATCATAGTAGTATTCCCGACATTTATTTAGCATACGTTGTTTGGTCTGTTCATCTGAATTATCAGGCATCAGGGACAGAACATGTTTAAACAATTGTAACCATAAAAACTCAGCCGATTTTTTTGTTAAATTTCGTATTCCAATTTGTTTCGAATTATATAGATTAAATGTAACCAAATGCTGATCAATTCGTTCCATTTCTGTTATCATACCCAACAGTAGATCAACTTCGGTTCTATAGTAATTCACTATTTTATCACACTTGATATCGTTTTCCGAACTCTTCTGACCAAGTACAAACACAGATGTAATTAGCGTCATTGCTTCTAGCAGCTCCCAATCAGCATCATCACCGATAAGAACAACAAATACTTTTGTGGACTTTTCTTTATAATACTCTTCCGATAACAAAAGGGCTCCCCCAAGGAGGTGAACATCCGATATAATGTCGAAATATCTGTTCATGTGGATACGTTGGTCACTGCTAACAACCGCTATTTTAATATTATATTTATTAGCCATTTGCTTCACAGATACGTACAGTGGATCGTCGACCTCTATTTGGGAATCAATCATATTACTTGCTGATGATACACAACAATAGTTCGAATAGTAATCGATTATGATTTGGTCGAGGTCCTTAACAGAAATTGGCCAGAGTCAGTTTATGATAGATACCATCAAGTCAGATCCAGAGATGTCTCAGACATCGCTTTTAATATCAGTATTTTTTTGCTTTCTCACAGAACTAGTGTTGAACACCAATTATTTTTTTCCCGACACTGAAAAGTATTCTACAAAACTATCACGTGAACTACACTGTCACCCAAATTATGACCTTTCGTATGCAACAAAACATCTATATACCTGACAAGGATGTCGTATTACAGCCATACAATGTTCATTATGCATTTTTTTCTCAATATAACATGCTTGACATAAATCGTAATCCGGACATTGTAAACATTTATAACGAACACCAGTAATTGGTATCTGTTGACAAGCTGTAGAAAAGATGCGAAATTTTATGCGTGTGTCTAAATGCTGTTTCCAGATAAGCCGTGAAAAAGCTTATCTGCGCAGATTCTCAGCCTAAAGCATAACACCTTCATTCAACAGTGATGCGATAGGGTGGGTCTGGATGAAATATACCTACACTTGTGCATGTTTATAAGCGCTTACACGTACTTGCTCTTTTCATTACTTCATTTATAATAACCAAAGTTGCTGAGCATCGAACTTTCGAAACGTTCGACAAAGAGATGAGAGCTTGTGCACGTATATGTCGCAGGCGTAACTAAAATTCAGGAAAATTTAAAATTCTCCTAGAAAAAATTAAGATTTTAATTTCACCTAGGAGAAAGTGAAAGGACAAGTGGCGGAATGTAGGTTTTGAAAATTTCGTGACCAAAAACCAAAGACTTGGTTTTCTGGCCTTCAGATTTTCCAGAAACCGTGTTTTTCAGGCTTCCTCACAAAATGACAATATGCACCTCATCTGATAGAAAAATCTTCTGGCTATTCAAAACAGTATTCAGATTGGTTCCAGCTTTTGCTGAAAAATCAAAACAAAGGAGTTCTCATGATTATGACAAACTGTGCTGCATATATAATAACCAAACGCTTCTTTTGCATATCTTTAATGGCTGGACCCACCTGTCTAGATATTCTGACCAGTTCACTTTGTAGAGACTTTCACGGGCTATCCTACGGCATTCTTTTGAAAAATATGTGGTTTTTCTTTGAGACAGAAAAACCTTCAAAGTGAATGTTTTCGCCGACCGTTTACTTCGACTATGGTCGCAAAACTTTCTGTAATAAATATGGGTATTCCAAACTTTTGACGATGATTCCAGATAGTGTACTAAGAGTACTATCTAGTGCAAGCAGTCCGACTTCAATGTAAGTTCATTATAACGAGATCGGTCGCTCACAAAAGTGCTGCCTGAAGCTCCATTTTGATATTACTGTAATGTGTGGGTGAGAGGTATACGTAATATTTGTATGTCGTCATATGGTAGACATCAGGTACTACCTACCTTGAAAAAATAACGGTTCCATCTCTCCTCCTTCACGAGAAAAACGAAATGTACGTTTTTAACGCGTGTAACTTCTCGAACTTTACTTCAGTCGAAAAAATTTCATATCTACAGAACGAAAAATTTGAGAAGTTTAAGAGTTTGGATTTATACTTTTTCGAACATGCTCTGCAAGATGAGACCACTTAGAAAAAATGTGAAATGGTCATTGAGCTTGCTTTGTCGTGGTTTATGTGCAATGGCGAAATTAAAATTTTAGTTTTTCCTAGGAGAAGTTTAAATTTTCCTGAAGTTTAATTTTGCCTGCGACATATATACTGATGATAACACCAAGAACAAGTGCATGCAAGTAAACAGCAACACTGCCTATAGGAAAAATAGGAAAAGAACATCTAACCGAATAGACATTCTAGGTTCTATGCAAATATTCTGTATCAGTTTGTGTTATTTTATATAACGTCACCTTACAGCAACTACTTTCTTTTATGTATTTCCACTTCTTATTCTTCACTTGTAAGAGGAGTTCGCAAACGTTAGTGGGAGGGTGTCCTACTCGCGTTACCTTTTTTATTGGCGCCACGGTCAGCCTCTACATTCGTTATTGCTCCTGGTTCATGCTCGTACGCAAACGTCGGGGAGAGCTAGGGATACAGGGCGAGGTACTTTTTCAAAACTTCTAGCTATTTTGATTGATTGCTATTGAAAAATAAGGAGTTTCCTCTTTAGACGAATTCCCAGGAGGAGCCACACGAACACTTAGATAGTGCCGCGCTACTTCCAGCAATTGATGGCGTGAGTCAGAGCTTCAGCAATATTACCGTTTTACTAGAATTTTCCCGTCGAGTTTTGGAGTGACCTAAAAGTCTGAAGCTGCAGGTCCAATGGCTTTTGAGTACGATACATCCACGATTTATTATGTTCACCTCTCCCGTCGAATTTAGCTGACCTTTCAAAGACATACGCACTTACCGTCGCAACAAACATGTTCATGTTCAGTAACACTTTTTGCTGTGTTGTTATGAATATCCAAACCTAGATGTTTATCGCTGTTTTTATCTGCATCATCTTTCTTTTGCGCACTTTTTATTGCTTCTTTAAAAATTCCAGTTATGTTACTATTGCTCGGTGCTGTGATGACAGACTTTTTATAACCGGTAATTTTAGCCATCAACTTCTGCTTGCTCATCTTTGTAACTGACAAGACGTTCGTTTTATTGTATCTTACAAAAACTACGAAGCGTACTGAGGTTGCTTTTATTCTGTTGATTTGCGGAGGTAATTATCTGCGTGGTTACGCATCACTTGAAAAAAGGTGAAGGAGAAATACGTAACACGACCATTTCATGACTCAAAATGTATTCAGTTCCCACGGACAAGAAATTTATGATAAAGCAAATTATGCTGATTGTATTTCTTATCAATTCAACCAAATGCTTGAAGGAATCACACATCACTTTCACACTACATATAGTAAATTAGATTTAAAAATAAAAAAACTTTGCCGACCTACTTTGAGGCTCACAATAAACTTGAACATCCAATCGCACTAGTAGCTACACGAGCTTGACAAGAATTGCAAGTTGTTGCCAGTTTAGTATCGGAGTAAAAATATCTCGTCTAGTTTATTTACCGTTTTCTATCTATCGCATTCTATCCGTAGCCAACAACATATCTTTAACTTTCGTCTAAAAATGTCAATTTTATGTTGTAAACCAGTGGCTACTAATACTGCTGCCTGCTATTCAAATATGGATGAACTTCGATGGAGTTTCGATGGAGTATCATATGAACTTTAAAACATAACCGTTTTAACCGTCAACCGACGTTTGAGCGACCGACATTTGAGCGACTCCGACATTAGACACTTTTCAATATGATTTTTGCCGATCAGGAAAGTCGAATGATATTCACTTCGATAACGCTTAATAACGATGACGAGAACAATCTTTTTGTCGTCCGATTATGAACTGAATTATTTGGAGATCTGTAGAGAATGAGGCTGTGTGGGGTGAGGGTGAGCAGCTATAAGTGATGCACTTCGCTCAATTGTTGGAGTCCTTCAAATGCGGTTGCTCAAGTGTCGGGTCGGTCAAACGTCTGTTAATCGTTTTAACTAACCATTCACATAACCGTTCAAAATTAAATAATCAAACCAAAAAAAATATTAATAAATCGGTACATAATCTTCAATTAGAGTTCATTTTTATTATTATTACCAATATTATTCAAACCTACATCTGGTACTTTATGTTTTCGATAAGTAACATCAACAATTGGTAAATTATTTTTATTACAATAATCTGTATATCTTTTTAATATTGATCTCCAATCTTCTATATGAGTCATCTTAACTGATTCATCTAAATATTTTCAATATACTTGTATGCTGAAATTGTGATGGACTACTATATTCAAACGTGACGACAATAGGACGGTGAAATATCTCTTCAAAAGGGAATACATCAACTGCGTGTAGCATGTTACCTTCGTTTCAAAAGATAGTTATTCAATGAAGTATTATTTCTGTAAGAAATTTAGATGTCTACTTCTGCTTTCGTTTTCTCCACGGTCTGCATGGCGTTCTCCTCAAACTTCTATCTCTCTCAAACATAGTCTTTGTATGCAATTACTTTATCGACAAAAATCACAGAATGATACGAAAACAAACATCACCACCAAGCCTAGCCTGCTTGCAAAGCTCCTTCGCATCGACCTCACGCCGCCAGGTTTGTAGCTCTTGTCAAGTTGTGAACAAATCTATATTTGTTTCGTCTTCAAGTCACGCCCCACAGGCAGAGTAATGGTCTAATTTTCAAAAATTTCCCCACGGGATCAGCCGTATTTCTCTGAAACAGTTGTTTTGAAAAAAGACATCAAAGAAAAAAAAGGACATCAAATGCATCTACAAAATATTCGCTCAAGCGTTCCGTCAAGCTTTGACCTGCCCGATGGCATTTTGAAACAAGAAGTATTTTTAAAAACACTTGAACCAAATTTCGTTTGAAGAAAGCATTTTCAAGAAAAAGTGTGGGTACGAAAGTTGTTCAGAATCAGATTCCCTAGAATACAAACGAACGAGTTTTCAAAATTCATTAAACTCGAGTTTTACATTGAAAAATACGGTTTATAAAATTTGAAATTTAGTAAAATTTAACTTAAAAGTCCCGTTTAACGAATTTTGAAAAATCCCTAGTTCATATTCCAGTGAATCTGATTCTGAACAACTTTCGCGCCCACACGTTTCCCTGAAAATGCTTCTTTCGAGCGAAATTTTGTTACAGGTGTTGTAAAACTATTTTTACCTAGCTAAAACATAGAGAAATATTTTAGTTTTGAATTTTTTTGTTAAATTTTCCCAGTTTGTAGAGGACACTTAGAAGTATATGTTCTGAAGTTTTTTCGGCTTACTGGCATTCTTTGGCTGAGAAAAAAATTAATTACTTAGAAAAATCTTGTTAAATTTTTGACCACGGGCTGTTATAAAATATTCTAATGAATGAATTGGATTCTAAAGCTCTGAAGCTGGCCGATCTTGCCCGATGACATTTTGGAACAAGAAGTATTTTTAAAAACACCTTGAACCAAATTTCGTTTGAAGAAAGCATTTTCAAGAAAAAGTGTGGGTACGAAAGTTGTGCAGCATCAACAACAGTATAGAACAAATAAATTAAAACACCTTGTAATCGCTGAACTGTTTACTCTTTCCATAGAACCATAAATTTATTTCTATTTTTAGATGTATATGTTATACTCTGTTCTTCGTGATTTTGTAAATGTGATAAAGACGTGAAGTACATTATCGTGGTTATGATAGAAAGGGAGAAAATTTTATACTGGTATTGATAAATCGTTTATCGGAGGTGATAACTTATATGACAAAATGTTTACTAAGATAAGTGTCATCAAATTTTTTTATTACTTTCTTTTATTTTTTGTTAGTCTAATGATGAAAAATCGAATATATTTGCTTTTATGATCTGACATGGTAACGATATTTTTGACATTTCAAGATAATCAAGAAATATCATATATAAAATTAGGGAATTTGGTGTATGAAAAACTTTATCATGAACTATTTGCCTGTTACGAATATATGTTAAGTGGCAACGTTATTTAGAAAATTTTTGTTAATAAATTATTCTGGATGTTGGTAGTTTGAAATGGATTTCGAAACTAGGTCATTTCCCTTGAAGATTCCAGTTTAGTCTAGGTAGTGGCGTTTCAGAAATTCCATCTTGAATCGATGATGACACTGGTTTTTCAATGACCACGTTGCTTGGCTTGTTTGTAGAGTAGCTATTGTTCTTTATGAACTAAAATTGTTGGTGAATATATGGGAAAAAGTCATTTTTTTAATACAAGATTAGATGCCATTATCGTACAAGGAAAAAGAATCATCAAACACAAGTTAAGGCTACAAGCTGATAGTCCGCTGAACCATCAACTCTCCTTGTTGAATGGCTATCACCAAATTGCAGTAGATTTTCATATATACACTTTTACGATTTTTTCGTATATACACATTCATTTCTCGTTTGTTCATTGTTCTTTTTATTTATCGATATTTACCGCATACATAGTCAGAATTGCGATCGAACCACTGGCCCATTGTGACTTTCTTGATAGCTTAACTTTGCATATTGATCTGCTGTAAGTCACATGAAATTGTTGAGGGTGTAGATGTACGTCTTTCGATAAACCTCTGTCAATCCTGATTTTCGACGAAAATCCTGATTTCCTGATAAAATTCCTGATTTCTTTTGCTGGAAATCCTGTCCTGATCCTGATTTCTTATGAAGGCCGCTTACGAGGCCTGAATCTGCTTCATACTAGTGTTTCAGGAGAAAGTAGGAATTTCAAACTTTTTCTCTTCCTTTCATGACTCAACATGAGTCAAAGGTCCAAAGGTCAAATATTTCCATAGTGACATCAAAAGTATGTTTCTAATAAAAATCAAATAGATGCGACGCTGTTTAAGTGCAGATTTCAATGGCATTCAACACCAGAGATCGAACTGAATTCTTACTATCGCACAATATTCAGCCTTTCCGCTATCAGCTGAACGATGTTGCCAACCTTTCAATCACTCTTCTTTCTACTTGGGATATTGAATTTCATCTTCCTGTAGCTATTTTGTACAATATACTCTCCTAGTATGGAGAGTGCTCCCAATGTTTGGAGATGTTCATTTTTTCGAATGAATGAAGTCACATTGATACGACATGCGCATCATTTTATATCAAATCGTAGTCAGGCAATAAATGAAACTGTTCTCAGTGGACACAACGTCGTGTTGAAACTCACAAACAGCACATCCGATGATCGTACGTTCGCACAATATCTGACAAGCTGAATCGTCCAGCACAAGAATGCATGACTTCGAGCGACTCATAGCTGCTAAACCTAATCGAGACGGCCACATCCTAATTGGTCGAGTGATCGTTGTGCTTGACATTCCTCCAGATTCTCTCATTCTGATCGCCGATTGCGGACTATCGAAAGAATTCATCAGTGTTCATATCATGGAAACAATCATCAGACATCTTCATCGACGGAGTAACAACACGTCATCGGGTTCTTGCTGCGTATAAAGATGTGCTAAACAACGACTGACGATCGTTGTTCGACACTTTCGATGACTCATATTATGGTCTGGCGAGTGGTCGATCGTTCTACGAGTCTTGGATTCCAGATTCTTCTCTGACGGCTGGTTTTTCGTCAAGCTCGTCTCTATCCGCCTTGTTTTCTCGAGCATCGCTCGTGCGAATTGCATCAGGGCGGTATGCTCATCCCGGCGATTCTTTCTGTCGACAAAAATGTGCTAGAATTCTGTTCACTGAATCTAGTCGAACAAGACATTTTGTTTGTTCTCCCTCTTTCAAGTTTTAAGGACCTTCATTCGGGTTTATCGAAGTTTTGATTTAGTTACATGAAATATTAATTTAATATATATTGAGATTTATTACCAAATTAAAGAAAAATGTTTTCTTTATCATTCGATCTGAGCAAACTGTTGCAATAGTTCTTTTCTTTAATGCCTTGCGCGACTTAGTAGAATGGTCGATGGTTCTAGCTCTCTTTTCGAGAAAATTTACCACTGAACGCTCACAAAGTCATATCACGATCTGCGTTTTAGCTCTGTTAGAAAGAGTAGACTTGAAAACAGGAAACTTGCTTTAAAGAGGCAGAAAATCTGCGTAGCTAGAATAAGGAGAATAATAGTTTTGCAAAAAATAGGGCGTTGAAAAGTGGGCCTCTTCGGAGTATAGTACTGTTGACCGGATATTGTTTTCCAGTTATCCTTTTCGGGAGCTCTTTTCATTGGGTTTTGTAGATAATTGCACGGGCTGTGTTTTGGAGAAAAGTTCAATTCAAAGCATCGCAAACTGAGAGAAATATTCACAAAATACTGAGAGATCCGTTCATTATGCCGCATCCGTTACTTTATTATATGCATTATCTCTCCCTACCATGGCCCGAAGAGAAAGCCGGAAAGTCATGGTAGTTCAGAAAGTTCCCTGAAAACTCATTTGGCTTTTTATATTGGCGTAGATACCCACTTTTTCATACGTTCAGCTATGATATTGGTAGCCTTATAACTCAATAACACAACGGTATCTTTTTCTAAAAAGTAGCATGGCATGGAGTACAACCTGTGTACTTCAAACTGACGTAGAAAACGGAGAGGGGTGTGGTAGCACGTTAGCCCTCTGTAACTTGCTATAACAAAAATAACCTTCAGTTCGGTTTTACACACCAACAACAAATTATTATTACGATAAAATATTTTACAGAAAAACTAACGTACAATAATAATGAAATATTAAGTCTTTTAATGTTTATTTTATGATAATAATACTAATGTACGATGGTTGTTGATGATGATCGGTGAACTGCTTCTCTTCAATTGACGAAAGTTGATGAGGAGAAGGAGTGCAGCAGTTACAATTTATTACTAGATAAATAAATTGCGCCGTTTCAAGCTTAAATGGCTTACCCACAGTATTTCTAGAATAAATGGCTCCCTATCGTAGAAAGAAAATATGTTCTAGGAGACACCCTTCAGCATAAATGGCTCTTTTACTACCATAAATAGCTCTGCCATTTGTTAACCTCTAGCATAAATGGCATAGCCATTCATTACTCTCCAGCATAAACGGCTCTTTCTCTTGCATAATTTGTCTATCCAGGAAGGTTGTCTAGCATAAATGGCTTTTTTCCTAGCATAAATGGCTCTGCCATTTATTACTCTCCAGCATAAACGGCTCTTTCTCTTTCATAATTTGTCTATCAAAGATTTACAGAAACAAAGGCTATTTTATATCTCTCAACATTGAAGGACAGATTAAGTCAGGCAGTTTGATATTAGAGAGAGACTTGTACAAGGATAGTAATTTTTTAGTCATTCTTTGTAATTTCTCGTCTTTTGTTCGCGTAAGCTATAGCTGGAGCTTTTCTATAGAATCATGTTTCGACAAAATGCTTTTGGACAAACGGTTTTTGTGCGAAAAGTTCATAAACTAGTGACCGCTTTCCTCTCAATGTTTCCCAGAATTCGAGAAGCGTACTCAAGTACCTCGAGTACGTACCTCAAGCGAAATAAAACACATATTTAAAATATTTACAGAACAAAGGCTATTTATATCTCTCAACATTGAAGGACAGATTAAGTCATGCAGTTTGATATTAGAGAGAGACTTGTACAAGGATAGAATAGATCTAGAATTTTTGAAGAAGAAGAAAAACTGATATATTTAATGAAATCTCGACACGAAGATAATGTGTCTCCACATTTCGCGTCACTATGAAACAAAATAATAATAAAAATCAATTATTAACTGATTTCACTC